>JACXGI010006015.1:0-43922 GCA_016801175.1 Esox masquinongy | reverse complement strand
TGCATAAGTGTGCACACCCTCTTATAACTGGGGATGTGGCTGTGTTCAGAATTAACCAATCACATTCAAACTCATGTTAAATAGAAGTCATTACACACCTGCCATCATTTAAAGTGACTCTGATTAATCACAAATAAAGTTCAGCTGTTCTAGTAGGATTTTCCTGACATTTTCTTAGTTGCATCTCAGAGCAAAAGACATGGTCCGCAGAGAGCTCCCAAAGCATCAGAGGGATCTCATTGTTGAAAGATATCAGTCAGGAGAAGGGTACAAAAGAATTTCCAAAGCATTAGATATACCATGGAACACAGTGAAGACAGTCATCATCAAGTGGAGAAAATATGGCACAACAGAGACATCACCAAGAACTGGACGTCCCTCCAAAACTGATGAAAAGACGAGAAGAAAACTGGTCAGGCAGGCTTCCAAGAGGCCTACAGCCACATTAAAGGAATTGCAGGAATTTCTGGCAAGTACTGGCTGTGTGCTACATGTGACAACAATCTCCCGTATTCTTCATATGAATGGGCTATGGGGTAGGGTGGCAAGACGGAAGCCTTTTCTTATAAAGAAAAACATCCAAGCCCGGCTGAAGTTTGCAAACACAAACATCAAGTCCCCCAAAAGCACGTGGGAAAATGTGTTATTGTCTGCTGAAACCAAGGTTGAACTTTTTGGCCATAATTCCAAAAGGTATGTTTGGCGCAAAAACAACACTGCACATCACCCAAAGAACACCATACCCACAGTGAAGCATGGTGGTGGCAGCATCATGCTTTGGGGCTGTTTTTCTTCAGCTGGAACTGGGGCCTTAGTCAGGTTGGAGGGAGTTATGAACAGTTCCAAATACCAGGCAATTTTGGCACAAAACCTTCAGGCGTCCGTTAGAAAGCTGAAGATGAAGAGGAAGTTCACCTTTCAGCACAACAACGACCCAAAGCACACATCCAAATCCACAAAAGCATGGTTTCACCAGAAGCAGATTAATGTTTTGGAATGGCCCAGCCAGAGCCAAGACCTGAATCCAATTGAACATCTGTGGGGTGATCTGAAGAGGGCTGTGCACAGGAAATGTCCTCACAATCTGACAGATTTGGAGTGCTTTTGCAAGGAAGAGTGGGGAAATATTGCCACGTCAAGATGTGCCATGCTAATAGACTCCTACCCAAAAAGACTGAGTGCTGTAATAAAATCAAAAGGTGCTTCAACAAAGTATTAGTTTAAGGGTGTGCACACTTATGCAACCAGGTTATTGTGAGCTTTTTATTTTTCCCCAAAAAATGTTTTTCAATTGAATTGTTCACGTTATAGGTCACATTAAAGGTGGAAAAAGTTCTGACATGATTTTTCTTTGTCTCATTCTTTTACATCACAAGAACCTGGCATTTTAACAGGGGTGTGTAGACTTGTTATATCCACTGTAAGTATTTCTGCGGTCCTAGATACGGCCTTGGATTTAACCCCCACTTGTCCAAACGTTCTATGCTATTATTAAAGTCTACTTAAATATGCATTTAGGCATATTTAGCACATCAAAATTTTACAATATGTTACGAATTGGTTTTGTAACAAATTGTAAACATTTCAAATACATTCTGGTTGTAAACATACAGTATCATACAAAATTGGTTAAGACGTAGACCAAAAACTGGGACCATTATTGGCATTGGACCACCAGTTGTACTACTACTGTCTGAAATTATCCAAAACTCTGGAGAACATCTTTTAGCAGTAGCAGTCAAGCATACGGTTGTATCCAAGTGTGTTTCTTCTCTTGTCATTTCAAGAGTATTGGAACTCTCTTCACTCTCTTGGACTTTTCCAAATTTTATTTTGTTACAATATGATATCGAAATGGATTTTTGCCACCGATCAGTCCATAATATCAAAATGAAAAATAAAATCTACAAATTGTTCTAAATTAATTAAATATACAACACAGAAAATAATCGATTGCATAAGTATTCAGTAGTCAGTATTTGGTGGAGGCACCTTTGGCAGCAATTACAGCCATGAGTCTATGTGGATAGGTTTATACCAACTTTGCACACCAGAACACAGCAATTTTTGCCCATTCTTTTTTGCAAAATTGTTCAAGCTCCGTCAAGTCGGATGGCGACTTTTGGTGAACAGTGATTTTCAACTCTTTCCACATATTCTCAACTGGATTGTTGATTGAGCAAGTAATGGTATAAGGTCTGAGAAATGTATTAGTCCAGGGTGACTCCAAGGTTCATGGCTGTTTAATCTAAGAGAGGATCAGACACAATCTGCATCATTATGGAAGTGGGTTATCAAAGGCAGCAATTGAGGGTGGTAGATTCAGGACGACAAAGGGCTTCACAACTGGGTCAGAAGAGGTGTGTATTACCGATTTGAATGCCTTTATCCATATTAAATTAAACAAACACTTTAAAAGCAGTTACTTATTCTACATGTAAATTATGGTAACAGCGACTTCATTAATATTTGATGTTTTTAATTACCATAAACATGGTACATTTTATCATATGGCTCTGGGGCACAGTGGTTCCAGCATCTTGTCCCAATGAATTTCACCGACCTGCTTATTATTGTTATGTTATTTGGCTTATTTGAATACTTATTTATATGTATAGTGCTTGTGAAACAATTATTTAAATACCTCTGCGTAATGTGTAGTGTGGTACAAGATGGAAAATTATACCATGCAGTCTTTTTGGGCAGAGACACTTTTCTGCATCAGAAATGCAGCCAACCCAATGTTTTGTATTTGGAAGCATTTCTTTCACACTTCAGTGAAAGGCTCAATGAAATGGGTTAAATATATTCAGCCCTCACCAACAAAAAGGTTTGAGAAGAAACACAATGCATCTTAGGAATCCATCAACCAATTGAAATTGAGCAATTACATTTCTCCAGCTGCCTCAATTCCCTCTGCTCTGCTTCATACTTAAATGCACTCAGTGGACTTTCATGCGGCATTGCATGAGGTTTGGTGTAGTGGAAGTCCGTAAAAATGCTAAATATGTAACATTGGCTTTAAGTCACCATTATGTCAAGTATACCGTATTACACCTCCAAAAGAATGGTGATGTCATCCCTAGTCTAAATTTTGTTTACCTCAAGAAGGTGCATCATTTGTATGTCATTAATTTTTTTTTGATGTTGATAGTCTATCTTTGACTGGTGGAGCTTCATGGTATCTTTGGGTATTTTTATGTGACATGCAGGTACGGTAAGCTGTCTGTCTCTTTGAATGCTGAGCCTCAGATACATTTTGTGTTTAGCGGAATGTTAATGTTTTGGAACATATGCCATGTTTTGTGATAATTACCATTAAGAGATTGAGTGTGCTGGTGGCTCTGCAGTTAAAAGAAAGGAGGACAATGTGTTCTTTCTCTCTCTCTCTCTTTTTTCTTGGTTATATTACACATTTTTGTGTGGGCAAGTGTTAGTATTAGGTTGGAATTGTTTTCCAATAACCTGGAAGAATTCATTCTCGTATTCGTTCTACAATGCTGTCACTATTTCTCTACTTTCAGTATTGAGTCGGTCACAGTTGAGTGTCATTGCATTTTTCAGGCCCGTAGTGAATCAATATTTGCTGCAGTAATGGACGTTCTTCTACAGGATGACTGCCTATTTTTATGTATTACCTCTTAAGTACACGCAAACACTGCCCAGCAGCAATCCAGTGTCAGGGTTACTGTGTGTCCCAGGAAGCTCTCCAGGGACACTCATATTTATTTGCCAATCCCATACAGAATCATTTTTCAGGCCTTTTTTTTTTTACCCACTTCAGCAGAAAATAATAGCCCGTGGAACTTAATTGCTGCATCAAGCAAACGCCCTCCTTTGTGAAAAGAAAAAGGAGGCAGCAATACAAGCCATAACAGGAGATCCTGCTGATACCGTAGCCTTGACTGTAGTTTCCCTCTGCTGCCTTCTCTCTCTAGGTGTGGCAGTGCGGAGGAAGCATGGAGGTGCTCCCTTGTGCCAGAGTTGCACACATTGAGCGGACAAAGAAGCCATACAACAATGACATTGACTACTATGCCAAGAGGAATGCGTTGCGGGCTGCCGAGGTCTGGATGGATGAGTACAAGTCCCACGTCTACATGGCCTGGAACATCCCCATGAATGTGAGTGGAACCATAATCTCACAGCTCCAGACCTATGGAGAAACATAGAGGCAGCTATGGAGAAACCTAGAGGCAGCTATGGAGAAACCTAGAGGCAGCTATGGAGAAACCTAGAGGCAGCTATGGAGAAACCTAGAGACATCTGAGTCACTTAAGTACAGAACAAACAACATACTGTTACACAATAGTCACTTAATTTGATTTTAATAGCAATATCTTTAATAGCAGGATACTCTAAAGCCCATTATTATCCTTCCGTTATCCAAATTCACATATAGTGCTCATGGGATTTTCTTTTCAGTCAATTCATATTTCTCCCTTTAAACATACAGCTCTGGAAAAAATTAAGAGACCACTGCACCTTTTTCTTTCTTTTCCAAAAAAGTCGAAAAGGAAGGTATTGAGTGAGGAACAGAAGGGTTAAAAAGGTGCAGTGGTCTCTTAAGTTTTTCTGGAGTTGTATATTTATTTTTTAATTTCCATGGTTTTTACACCGGAAAACAATCTTCTGTTTAAATTGCATTATACAACATTTCCTTGTGGAATGCTGGATTTTTGTTGTTTTATTGTATACATGGTGACATTTCAACACATTTAAAATCGACCTATATCTAAGGTACATACAGCCTAGTATACATTATTTTAACAGCAGGACATTAAGAGAAGACTATGAATGAGGTTTGCATCCTAAGTAACCTAGCTATATTGTCCTATTCTAATTTGAAGTAGAAATAGGACAATATAGCTAATGTCATAAGTCAAGGCTTTGTGCCTGAAATCTTGGTAAAGCATCAACAAATCCCAACTGTGGGATGGAAACTGGTTTTGGGAAACGTTGCAAACATAGTAAGACAACATGAGGTAGTGTAATGAACCAAGCACATGAGTAGTCTAGCTTGACACCTGAAGACTTCTATTAGATCCACAAGCTAATGCCTAGTGTTCAATGCAGTTGTTCACAAGAATATTGCTGGCCTTTCACATATAAATCTGTCCAACCATCCTATGGTGCCTAATTCCTCCAAATTTGATTTCTGGAAATTGTGCAACCACAATCTGTCCTCAGCACTTGTTCATTCAGACCCTCCTCCTGTTGCATGCTGGGTAGGGCTCCTCTAGAGAGACAGCTAGGCCTCAATGGAAATTTAGAATTCAGATTTCATTACACTCAGCCTTCATAGAGGCTCAGTGAGATATGTACCACGACATCTGGCTCTGAGTGGTGGACCATAGCAAAGAGCTGAAACCAAATGAATAAGGGGGCCTTACATTTAATCAGATTCAGCTTTCATACACAGTTTAGATGTAATTGCTTTCAAGGGCCTTTGAAATGAGTTTGAAATATAGTAAACAGCTATATTCAGCAATAAATTAAACAATCTTAATGTTGAATACTAACTGCTATGTCTAGTATTATTATAAACGTTTTGAGTTTCACAGCGGCCGGTGACAATGCTTTCGCAACCTTGTAATAATTGCAAACATGCGCATGATGCTTTCTAGACAGCTGGGAACTCTGAAGAAGACAAGGTGAAATTGCGTTGTCATTGACATTGAGGATGGAAGGTCTGAGATACCAATTGTCTTGAAATGCCATAGAACGTCAGAGATTTCAGTTGTTTTCAAGGCAACAGTAAAGATGGCAGACTTCAGAAAAAACTATAGAGACAAAAAAAGATTGATCTGTGTATCTGTGACATTATGGCAGCATGGGCAGCATCACTGAGACAATCTCTATGTTGATATATTCCAGAAGTATTTGGACAATGCACATTTTATTTTCCTTTGGCTTGGTATTCAAGCTATTGTATTTGGCTTTGTTTTTTTAAACAATACAATGACTGTGAAAATGATACAATGACCAAAAGTGCAGACTAAAAGTTTTAATTGAATCCCAATTCTGGTGAACTACAAATTGTAAAAAAAAATTGTAAAGAATATTTGGACAGTTGGCTTCACAGCTGTTTTATTAGACGTGTGTTTTTTGCATTTTTAATACATGCACAAGAGATCAGTTAATATCTATTCTTGATTCTTAGTTTTGCATTTTGCGGTCTTATTGATGGAATAAAAATTGAAAGAGCAGGAACAATGACATACCACCTCATCTGTCAGATATGTTGAAGGGGATGTTATGTTTTGGCCAGTATGGCTGCCAATGGAACGGGATCACTTGTCTTCATTGATGATGTAACCTCTGCTAATGGCAGCAGAAGGATGGATTCTGTGTACATTTACTTTGCTAAAACAAAAAAAGCAATGTACAATACCACAAACTTACCAGAACAACAAATTACTCTGTAAATGTGTCCAAAATCTACTTCGTTAAATTATTCATTTTTATTTACCCATTATTTGATCAGGTCAGTCACTTGAGAACCAATTCCCATTTTCAAGGTCGACCCAACCAATGCAGAAGTATTGGCCGGACAATATTATATCTGTCCCTAATACCAGGCATAATATGCTATATTACACCCTGTCTCATGGTACTAGAGTTTTATTTTATATACAATACAATGCATAATGTAATAACAAATCTACTTCCCATTCCTTTCACCATACATAGAATCATTGAGTCTTGTTATTGGTTAGGGAGACCTGTGAATAAGAACAGTCTATGGTACTATAGAGAGTAGGGTCTATAATTTAGCATGGTTCCCACCAACATGTAGTCCAAACAACTACTCTCCCAAATGGAATGCATCTAGTAAAAATATCTGAGAGTAATGCCAGTGTTCATTAGTCATAGATATTAAAATATGGCTGATACAACCTTGGCTGGCTCTAGAGAAAGGAAAAGGGAAAACATTTATTTTTAAATTCAGGACAGTTTCTCTAATTGAGGCAGTGCATGTCTGCTGTGGAGGCCAGGGCGCAGTGCTCAGAGCAGAGCAGTTATTAGGCATTCCCTACATCAATCTGGGATGCCACCCCCATGCCCAACGCTGCCTGGCAGGGCCGTGAGCCCTCATAATTAATCAGCTGATTAGAATTTACACAGCATACTATCATTGTCTCATGAAAGAACAATGAGGGTCCCACATGACACGAACCACCCATTTCTTAATCAAACACAACTTCTTCTCGTAGGCTCCCTTTTATTTATTTTTAGTTGTTTGAGACATAAATAGTTTTGTAACAGAAAAAAGTGTAGTTACATGTTGCTTAAACTCATGCCCAAATTTTTTGGAAGATCTGGTGGAATGTCTAGTCTCCAAAGGTAGCCTCCATTAGAACAAGCAAGAAAGTGAGAAATTCCCTACACAATAGGCATTGGTCATTTTAGTCTGCCATCAAACTGTCTCCCACAACACCTTGCGTCTTGTGCACCCAAGCACAAATCAGTACACTGAAACAATGTTGTGGGGCAAGGCAGTTTTTTTAAAAACACGTTCAGTGTGATAAAACTATGATCCTAGATTGGCTAATTGGCTGGCTCAGGCTAGACTGGATGTAATGGACAGTGTTTATATGATCAAACATGACATATACAGCAATATTTGGAGCCTTGCCCTGTGGCCTTTCATTATGTAAAATCAAAAGATGACATATTTATTATCTTCACTCCCATAAAATCATACCATTAAGGCAACTTTGAATGGTGGTTGTGTCACGCTCGTTGTTTGCAATAGCCTTGAGATGAGATTGCATGTTGCTTTGTGTACAGGAAAAGTAAATGTGATTTTGTGGTTTAATGTTTTTTCCCTGTTTGCTAACAGAACCCAGGGGTTGACTTTGGGGATGTGTCTGAACGTGTAGCCCTGAGAAAAAAGCTGCAGTGTCAAAGCTTCCAGTGGTATCTGGAGCATGTTTACCCAGAGATGCGCATCTACAATAACACCATTACGTATGGGGAGGTGAGACATTCACTACTTACTTTTTACTATTCATTATCAAAAATTATCAAAAATAGGGGTACAGTACAAAGCAAAATATGTTTGTTTGTAATATGTTTTTATTGAAAGAAAATGCAGGTTATCATTTTTCATCATGAATTATTTTCATGAGAAAAATACAAACACAACCTACACTTTGCCTGGAATACCTGCAAGGCTGGGATATTAAAAGCTTACCCTACCAGAGCCGGAGCCTGCTGGTTTTCCGTTCTACCACATCATTATTTGCACCCATCTGGTGTCCCTGGTTTAAATAAGTCCCTGATTAGGGGGTGGCAATGAAATAATGGAGTGGAACTGGCTTTGTGGACCAGATTCTGTTTTCATTACAAACAACACAATACAAAAAAACAGTTTTCACTGGAATATCTTTACAATACTTGGTGTTTGAAAATAATGAAATGTGTGTTGTACCTAGAATAAGAACATCCATTTGGTATGCCTAAACCTCATTCATTTATAAACCAAGACATTAACTACAACTCCTTGAATTATTCTCCTCGGCCTTCTGTTGAGTTATTTGGCACGTTCTTGTCTCTGTATTTGCTTTAATGTCACATGCACACTACACAAGCAATGTTTACATACTATACACAATCACTCATCAGTGACAGTGTATTTCACCCCTTCTGCACTACAGAACCAAGATTAGACCCTCCACTGAAAACAAAAATTGTTTCATTGAACATCAGGTGGTTGTTTCATGGACCACTTGATGTCCTTATAACTACCCCTGTCTCCTGGGATATGTTTAAGGGAAAACCTGTACTTTAATTAACAGTTAGTTTTCAAATGGTAACGGTATCATGTTTCCATAGCAACACATTGCAACTACAAGATTATATGCAATTAGTCTGTAATGCGTTTTAATTAAACACTTATTAGCTTATGATCCCTACCTGATTGTTTTGGGCTTGGCTACAATCTGAAATCTTCAAATGAAGAGAAAACCATTAGCAATTTAATAATTTATTTTTCTAAAATTACTCACTTGGTGTATGTTCCAGCTCTGGCCCAACCTAATAATGGTAGGACCAATCAGAACGGTAGGACCAATGATAGTGCCAATCAGAAAAGTTTTGGTGTTTTTTCCTTTCAGTTTAAAAAGCATTTTTAGGTACTCGTTGCAATGTGAAAATAAAATTTTAAGGCACTTTTGGTAGCATGGCCAGCAAAGTATGACAAGATGAGAAAATGGTAACAAAAATAATCCTATGGATTTCATCATGAAATTGAACAGTCTTTTAGAATTTTTGTGCATATATCACAATTAAACTATATTAAGTAGGCAAAATGTTGCCGGCCATGGTTTTTGGCCCAAGTCCAGTTTATTGTAAATGGATGAATGATGGACATATGTGGTGCATGTGAAGGAATTGCATTCACAATAATCTCAAATGCTGCTATCTCCTCATTTTGGCAGAGATTGTTACCCTGCTAATGTTTGACACAGGCCAGCCAAATCCATGATCAACATGTGTATTATGATCAAATCAACTTCCCCCTCTATCTAAAAGTGATTACTAGCTTAACATTCAATCCATGAAAGTATCATCAGAAACAGCTAATTACACTTCACTTCAGACAATTCATCATTTTAGAAGTGGGGAAAATTGAAATATGACAGTGGTATTAATTATTTTAATTGTGCTAATCTGAAATGCAGTGTCTGGAAAAAGTATTTCATAACTCTGACCAATTCTGTAATTTCACTCTATTACAACTGGTACATTTCTTTGATATGTTATTTGAAAACACTGAGACTCAAGTCTGAACAAATGGCATTTATCCATATTTTAATCTAGTAATTCAGTTCTATGAATGGCAAGTCAGGTTCCAATTTTCAGAGACAGATGTGTGATTTCATAACACAAAGAAGATGTATTATTGAAACATGATGAACAAATGCAGAAAAAGAGGGAATCAATGGCAGTTTATCTCAAAATCATAGGCAATACTAAATTTTGTCAATTGAGTAAGGAGAGAGGGATTATTGCAGTTAACAAGGATATTGACTACTAATATCCTGATAATTCTAAAACCTGAAAGCATTTATACTTATATACAGTAGGACATATCCTTGAACCAATGGGAGGACAAAGATATGGGTAAAAGACGTGTGCTTTAAGGCGTAATCCACCATATAAGTCAGAGCAAATATGCACTGCTCAAAAAAATTAACGGAACACGTAGTCATCACAGTATTACACCAAGTCAATTAAACTTCAGGGAAATCAATCTGTCCAGTTAGGAAGCATAAGCGATTGTGAATCAGTGTCACCTGTTTTGGTGCAAATTAAAGTGACAACAGGTGCACTGGAGAGGCAACAGCAAGACATCCCCCAAAAAGGGAATGGTTTTGCAGGTGGTGGCCATAGACAATTGCTCTCTCCTTATCCTTCCTGACTGATTCTTCTGTAGTTTTGCATTTTGTTAGTGTCCTTGTCACTACTGGTAGCATGAGGTGGTACCCGCAGCCCATTCAGGTTGCACTGGTAGCCTAGCTCTCCCAAGACGGCACATCCATACGTGCCGTCGCTAGAAGGTTTGCAGTGTCTCCCAGTACTCAAGAGCATGGAGGAGATACCAGGAGAAGGGCCGTTACACGAGGAGAGCTGGACAAGGTCGTAGAAGGGCATCAACCCAGCAGCAGGACCGGTATCTGCTCCTTTGTGCGAGGAGGAACAGGAGTAGCACTGCCAGAGCCCTACAAAATGACCTCCAGCGGGATACTGGTGTGCATGTTTCTGACCAAACTGTCAGAAACAGATTCCATTAGGGTGGCATGAGGGCCCGACGTCCTCTAGTGGTGCTCACAGCCCAGCACCGTGCAGCTCGATTGGCATTCGCCAGAGAACACCAGAAATGGCAGGTCCGCCATTGGCGCCCCATTCTCTTCACAGATGAGAGCAGGTTCACAATGAGCATGTGAAAGAGTTGGGAGAGGCCGTTGTGAACGTTATGCTGCCTGCAACATCATCCAGCATGACCAGTTTGGCGGTGGGACGGTGATGGTCTGGAGAGGCATATCCTTGGAGGGTCACACAGACCTTCACGTGCTAGCCAAAGGTACCCTGGCTTGCTGTTAAGTGAAATCCTCAGACCCATTGTCAGACCTTACGCTGGTGCAGTGGGCCCTGGGTTCCTCCTGGTGCAGGACAATGCCCGGCCTTATGTGGTCAGAGCGTGTAGGCAGTTCCTGCATGACAAGGACATCAATGCCATTGACTGGTCCTCACATTCCCCAGACCTGAATCCTATTGAGAACCACTGGGACATTATGTATCGGTGTATCCGACGCTATGAAGTAGCGCCACAGACTGTCCAGGTGCTCACTGATCCCCTGATCCAGGTCTGGGAGGAGGTCCCCCAGCAACACCATCCGCCATATCACCCACAATACACACTACTGAGTCACATTATGAGTTGCCGTGATGAAATTCATGCAAGTTGGAAAAGCCTGTGATTTCAGTTGTTCACTTTGATTTTCACTTGTTGGTGATTTTGGTTTCCATTGACCGTTGTTACGTCCTCTCGTTCTCAACGAATTACACAATGTACAGTAAAGATTTTTATCTTTAATATATTTCATTCATCGAGACCCGATATGTGATTTAGCTGTTCCCTACATTTTTTTCAGCATTGTAGTTATCGTGTCTTTTTATTTGTCTTTGGAAAGTATTCAGACCCCTTCACTTCAGTGAATTTGGAGTTAAATGAACCATATTCAACTTGGAAAATATCACGTTTCCAGCCTAAATCTGTGTTTCTTCAGGTTGCATTGGGAAAGTGCAACGCCAGTTTGGGATGTTGGAGAGGACATGTGGAAACTGACAAACTGTGCACTTTGAGGAAATGTAAATAATATAGGCTATATGGTTTGTCATGATGATATAGACAGGTGGATGTGTTCTAGACAAGTATGTCCATTTACTGACTGAGTTGGCAATCAGGTAAAGGTTTTATTAGCGTTATGAAATGTGACCAGCACATAAACCTATGAAGTGTTACGACATGCAACTTAGCAGATCAATTGGTGATTTTTAATTTATTTGACATACTGATAGAGCATAGGCTTACACCAAATTCATTAAAATTTTGCGATTTTTATTCTGGGCATAGATTTCCCCTAAATGGTTATACTTTTGTGTATTCAAGTCAAAATGTAGAATTGCTACCTAAAAGTTCAAAAAGTATCCTGGGGTGGGAAGGTCAAGCGGTCTGGGTCAGTACACATGTATTGTTGCATCTTGGGTTCAAGTATGGCCCCCTACTCTTTCAGCAAAAACTCTATTTTAGTACTTTCCTATCAA
Source organism: Esox masquinongy (assembly GCA_016801175.1). Lineage (NCBI taxonomy): Eukaryota > Metazoa > Chordata > Actinopteri > Esociformes > Esocidae > Esox > Esox masquinongy. Next base: position 31,586 of record JACXGI010006015.1, on the reverse strand, counting down.
TTTAAGCAGAAAATGCCTGAAATAAAGACGTGAAAAAAGTAGATCCACAAACTGGATTCATTGGTAATGCTGTTTGTGATGAAATTCAATGAGAATGTGATGAAACAACGAGTTTCCATTTCGTCATTGTGTTTCCCTGGGGTTGATGTACACAGAGACTGTGTGTAAATTGAAATGACTGATATATTGTATCACCAGCCCACATTTGAGATAATACTTTGTGCAATAGTTAAATAAATTCTTGTAATAGTATCCATTTTCTTGGCATTATTTTCATTCATGTATTCTTATCTTTCCGTGTTGTTTGGTTTGTTTCAGGTGAGAAATAGTAAGGCTAGTGGTTACTGTCTGGACCAGGGATCAGAGGATGATGACAAAGCCATTCTTTACCCCTGCCATGGGATGTCTTCACAGGTTAGTAGATTTGGGCCCTGCTATATTTACCAAAATATTCAGAATGTTTAGATATTGGTTGGTTGTGAAGGTTCCTTCTTTCTCTACTAATGGATAGTTTCTCAGCATTATTCTTATATCATGCCCTTGGTATCAATACCTTGGTATGATACTTATTTGAACTTAAACAGCCAAGCATTAACATTTTAAAATCTACAAAAATGCTCAATATTGTCAGTCTAAGTAATTCATTAGCCAAAATCTTTGTGCTTTGTAATTTGTTTGTTTTAATATTCTAATCCATGGTCTCTAGAAAGCCATGGAAGTTCCATTGGAGATTGTTCACTAGGTGCTGACCTGTGAGTTCCAGGGGGAAAAAGGGCTTAGTGACAATTTTACTTGTGCGTATACTGAAAAACAAATACTTTTGCCGGAGAAACAGGCCATGAAAATATTATTGATGGTTGTTTTTCCCCTATCATGAAGCAGAGCGACATGTTTATTATCAGTTGCATACAAATATTTAAAAACTTTGGCTAGCTTTTTCCTCCTTGCTTCCTCTAGAGAGAGCTCAATACAGTCCAGTAATGCCATATAATCTAAACCTCAAGGGACATAAACAAATGAAAAAGAACAATCAGATTAAAACAATTACTGCGCTATGCTTGTCCACATGACCTAATGACATTTTTTAAGTTTAAGTTTTAATGTTTTTAAGCCAACTAAACTAAAACCCTTGCAAAACAAAGTTGCTGATGAACTTCCGCAAAAGAGTTTGTGGACTTTGACTACATTTACAGTATGCATCAGAAGTCAATAAATGTTCATTGTTATATTTCTGCCTTTTAACTGTGTTTGTCCTCTGTACCTTTATACATGTCTTTCTTTGTTTGCAAAAAGGTAAACCTTTTATGAAACATTGAAAAAATATGAAATCACCTACCATTTCTTAGTTTCTGATTCTCATAAGATGAATCAGTGCAAATATAAATACATAATTTTCAGATTCTGTCAAGTAATGTACAGTTAACAGTGAACTTGGAGAACAGTCATTTCTGCTTGGACATGGCCAACCACATTAAGCTCAAGCTCGACATGACAGAGTTGCGCTCCTCTGGGTGAAGGTTTTCTTCTCACAGTTGATAACTCCTCAGTGTTGCTGTCCTAAATTGCCAAGAATCTTGATGTGACCAGCAACAAGAAAGTTCTCTGCAAATCTCAGTGTGGTGACTTAATCCAGCAGGTTCCTGCTCTACAATATTCTTAGAGTACCACCTTAACTGACATCTCAGGCACTAATCCAAATCCAGGCACTTGTCATCTCGTGCTGGATTACTGCAACTCACTGTTGCCTCAACCTGCCTCGTTCAACCTTCTCATGTTCTCTCATTTCACCTAACTCTTGCACACATATAAAATATTTAGTTGTGAAGAATGAATCTTTACCTCACCTCTTATAAATTAATCTGTGTGTATCCCCTATGCCTCCTGTAAATATTATTTAAAACCAGGATGACAATTGCTCACCTTGTCCATTTTGGGGTTATTGTAACTGTACCCTGGGTCACCCAGCTCAACCGCCTGGCTCATTACAGCTGAAATCCCAGCTATGTGTGCTGTAGGGTAGTAGACAAAATATTTCTCCCTGTACTCTGTTAGCGCCACTTATGCTAACAAGCCTCTTAAGTCCCCAGACAGGTGTTTTAATAGTCAGGTTTGTATCCTAAATGGTACACTACTGTACCATTGACCAGGGTCTCAGTACCTGGGCAAAAGTAATGCGCTACATAGGGCATAGGGTGCTATTTGGGACACACTCATATGTGTTGCACATTTCACACTAGTCTCCTGCTTCTTCTCAACCCCCTATAGGGAGAGGACATGAGCTGGGTTCTGTTCAGAGCTACTGTACCATAGGTCTGTCTCCCTCTGGCTCATACATGTAACATACTGTATGTCTGCATTGCCCCTCTTAATGCCAATAAGTGGTGTACAACACAGTAATCACAGAGAGGCACATTTCAGTGTTGTTGCTCTGTGGTAGAGCGAGAAGTGGGGGGATTAACATAGCAGGAGGTCTCCCTCTGAAATACTTCCTCTTATACAAAAACACACAAACATCATGTTTACTCTACTGTACCCCCTTTGTTAATGAGACAATTAGTGGAGTCATAATTAGCCTGGCTAAAGAGGCTCCCTACCAAACTTTATTGCGCCAAGAAAATAATCAAGCATCCGCTTCTAATATAATGCTTTGAATACTGGTTGATTGGCTTGGCAGAAACATCTTACAGTGTGTTGGGAATTATTTTATAATTATAAGTCCGATTTTAGGGGGTCTTGAATGGCACAGCAGTTTAAGTCTCTGCGAATAGGCTCAGCACTATCCGGAATTGGTGTGCTCTAGTAACTTCTTGTGGCAGCTCAGGCAAAAACCACTTCCTAGTTGAGCAATGTGGTAAGAAGTTGAATCGCTTGGCAGGATGTATATTTATATGTTGATATTTAATATATAAAGTAATATAGCATACACACTTATCCGGAGTGACAATAGTGAGTGCATTAATTTTAATGCAAGCCTCCTGTTGGATGTGCTTCAGGGGACACATGTCCTGATCTTTGACTCTCCCATCTCCGCTGGGAGTGGTTGCAACAAAGCACGGGGGTGAGTAAATGACAGTTAAAAAAAAGAAAAGGTAATAAGGGCATCAATTATTTAGCTTTGGGCTGGGCGCACTTGTTTCTACCATTGATAGGTGTGATGTCTAACACAATTAAACACGCAGGTTAGTTAGAAAGTCAGTTTAATATATTTTGAAAGTAAACATTGAAAATCAATGAAAACAATAAATATCTTAATTTTTTTGTATCTATTTCCCTTTCTGCCAGTTGGAAGCCATGTCAAAACAGGGTTTGAGTCATACTGTTAGTTTAGAGTAAAAACAGCTGTCACTTCATAATACAGAATAATGTTACTGCTCCCGGATTGTCACTGGACGCTTTATTTCAGAAGTGTATTTTATGAGGTTTAAGCACTGTTTTTATATATGAAACACTTTCTCTAGGTACTTTCAATAGAAATAGTGAAAAGACAATCAGCCACAGGACCTGGTTCAGCTGGACCTTTCCCCAGGTAGTGAAAGCATTTCAAATTCAAACTTCTTTTGCCTCCTTTAAACAAGAGTGCCTTGAAAATGGTGAACCCACTCCATATTTTTTACGTGTTCCCAACTGGTGTCTCTTTGTCTCTATAAGTGCAGCGTTCTGCTCAAAGGGCACTCTCAGTCACCTTCAGTTAGAGCTACAGTAAATTAAAATATCACCAGATGATTGGCTGGAATGTCGTTTTCCCGGCTCTGAGTATTTGTTTTAAGGGAGTGGTACCAGGACATTTCAGCCTGCAGCTATATGCAGCCATCCATGCAGCTGCAAGGCTAACATATTGTCCATCCAAGTTGGATAATCAACAGTGTGAGTTTAAAAGCATACAGTAACATTACTGACCCCAACCTCCTCCTCGTTGTGATTCGTACAGTTACCTAAATCACAAAACCCCCTCTTTGCTGAATGACTGTGGAACAATGGGGCAGAGTAGAATATCACAGTGTCAAGTTGGCCTGTATTGAAGATCCTCCACAGTTTGCATCTCATTTCTGTGAGAGGATCAGAGTAATGAATAATAAATGTTGTCTCTACTGTACCCTTATATAACAGATACGACGCACAGACACCCTCTCATGAATTATGTGTGGTTGGAAAAATCTTGAGCACTAATAAACTACGTCGCTATCTATATTATTATTCACTTCTTTAGGTATCTGCATACAGTTATTTAATTTACTCACTGATTTACAGTAGGAAATGAAAATACCTTCTGGTTCACTGCAATATCAGTTAAGTTCCTACACATTTTCAGATTTTTCTACACATTTCATTTACTAAAATGTACAGCATTTTGGACCCATAAATATTTTAGCTAAAATCAAGTTAACTGTCTGTTGTTCATGTTTGTGTTTCAGCTTGCCCGTTACTCAACAGAGGGCCTTCTGCAGTTAGGACCTTTAGGGTCGACCACCTTTCTGCCTGATACAAAATGTCTCGTTGACGACGGGAGAGGCCGCACACCCAGCTTGAAAAAATGTGATTCTGTTTTGCGGGTTTCGCAAAGGCTGTGGGATTTTACACAGGTAAAAACAAAACTCAAATTTATTAATATGAAGTGGTAAATGATAGGAGCCTCTAGCTTCTTTGAAATCAGTGATTCATGTAATTTATACATACTGAGAAAGTAAAAATGAATTGTTCTCAATAACAGTACAAGCAATGTGTTAATGTCAGGTATAATGAGGTTGCTGCTGGTAAAGGTGGTTGCTGCTGGTAAAGGTGTAACTATTGTATGCAGCATCACACTGAGTTGAAACCAAATAAATCTTCCACGTTCTTTAAGTGCATGTTGATTCACTTTTAGCACATGGCCGAAAGAAGAAAAAATAAAAGTGATTTAGATTCCACTTTAAAGTGTTTAAAGTTTTTAATAGAATTGTTTCGCATATTTTTTGGCAGAATGGTCCAGTCATCAGCAGAGACACTGGACGGTGCCTGGAGGTGGAGATGTCCAAAGATGCCAACTTTGGCCTTCGACTGGTGGTGCAGAGGTGTTCTGGTCAAAAGTGGATGATACGGAACTGGATAAAGCATCCAAGGCATTGAGGCAAGACTTTCTTTCTGAAAAAAATAAAATAATTTCAGTCTAACCCATTGACGGACAGTCAGCATTTCATAGGAGATGGCTTTAGGCGCTAGGACTGATGAGACGATCTTCACAGTGTTTGGACTCTTCTATGGACTATGTGCACTATGTCCCCCCTTAGGGCACAGAGCTTTCAACTGCTGAATCTTCAGAAGAATAATATCAATATATGTATTTAGTTGAGCCTGGGATCAAACGTGGAGACCGTACCACAGGCCTACAGCAAGCTGTATAGTACTTTTTGAAATGCTCTACAATTCTTACAGAACATCCACCTACAAAAAGAATAATAAAACACTGGAATGCATCTCCTAAGGGGGTTTAACACTGACAATGACCAGCAATGTGTTTCTGGTATAAAGCCAATCCCCTTTGCAGATTAGTTTGCAGGGAGTTATTTTGTTGATGCATTTCAGCAGATTAAAAGATGAAATTGCTTATCAGTTGCCATATCAATGTGGAATTGCTTTAGGCTATGATTTGGAGAATTGCTGTGGACATTTCACTATCCTGATAAGAGATTTAATACACTTTAAAAGGCTGTTCAACTAATCAGGATGCAAAGTGACTACTGTTTTCACAATACAGAAGGACATTCTTTTCTTTTTTTCTTTAGACTGTATTGCTCCCCACTTACTATCAGAGCAATAAAGTGCCTTTTTTCATCTGACAAGGGAATGTCCATTCCACAAGCATGTACAAATGATTTTCAAGTAATCAATATAAAAACCGATGTAAAGATGTCTAAATAATATTAATATATTGTACAATTTAAAATGGTATCAGTTCTCCAAGAACAGTTAGGATAATAAAATGTTTTTATGATGATTTTTTTGTTTTGTTTGTGTTTGATTAAATAATTCAGTATTTTAAAACAGCCATGTCAGCTAGTGTACAGTACATTGGAACATTTAAAGATTTCTAAACATTACCCACAATGCTGTTCACTGCATTTTACATGGGGGCCAGGGCCTATTTTTACAGATGTATAGCCAACTTCATAATGGTGGTTATTTGATACTAGGCCCAATTTTCTGCCTTTGTTGTGTTTCCAGTCCACCTACAGCAGTATACAAATAATTGTTAAAACCCAATAGGACCTCACAAAGTACTAAAAGCTTTCCATTTCATTATGTTCTGCAACCAACTCTGTCTCCACTATATGTCTGACCAAAGTTTAAGTTTGAAGGTGGCATCATAGGCCCTGGTTAATAAAAATATTTCTGGGGCCTGTCATTTTTTTCATATCTGGTAATCAAAAAGGTTAAACTCCAGACCTGTAAAGGTATTATGTGGTTCAACTTTTATAAAAAGCTTAAATATGGTCCATGATAAGACCAGAGGTTTTCTAATCAGGTCAAATGTAATGGTTTTTCTACTCCAGGAAAACCTCCCGGCCTTGGGGAGGATAAAACCCCTGTCAAACTGCAGTTATCTTGTACTTGTATGTATTAATTATATTTTAAAGATGTAACTGATAGAGGGATTTCCTATACGCAGGCACAGACAAAACAACATGTTTGGGCTGTGAAATTCACAGGGCTGAGCTTTGAAGGTTTGCATGATTTGGTCCTGTCCAGAGGTAGTGTCTGAATTGGTGTGATGGGTGGGTGAAGTGGGGCCCACAAGAACTTGTGTTGTATCATTGAAAAAAATGAACGCAAGCAGAATAATTATATTTGTTTTTGTTGATTTGCTATGTATTATTTAGTTAAGAGAATACTTGTTGACATTGAAGTGTTCTATGATTCCATAATGCGTTGTGAGGACCGACCAAATCTGTGACCGCTGGGGCGTAACATCAGATCTTGCCGACAATTAACATCAGATCTTGCTGACAACTAAAGAAATGAGCTGTGAAACATAGCTAGCTAAAGTAACAAAGCATAAAAATGGAACATACTGTAGCAATAGTAAGATTTTACAGCCCATACATAAAACCCATGAATGTGAAAGGTTAGCTCTGCCCCGTTTCTGTCTTGTGCAAATATTGGCCCAAATAGTTGATCAGACTGTTTCCATGCACATCAACACAGCACGTCAGATCGCTAAGGTGTAAGTTTAAGCAGCAACATTGGATCTGGAAGGAGTGATGGGTTATCGTGCATGCTAAAATGCTGGTCTGCCAGATGAAAGTGGAGAGGGCAATTTGACAGTTTGCATTGAACTAGCATGCCTAACCCGTGATTGACAATGTGAGGAAATTGTGCACAAGGTTACAAATCTAAAAGCAAATTGGTCACATTTTTATTAAAAGAAAACAGACCTGAGGATGAAAAAGGTTAAGGGTCTCTGGCAGAACTTGAAACTGTTGGTCTACTGCCAACAAGGATGAAGGTCGTAAGCTCAATCAAAGTAGAAGTGGCTCCGCATTAGGGTGCCTCCGACCACTTCGGAGCTCCCTGACCGATAGGGGAGAGGGGGCTACAAATCAGATTTTGCTTAGGGCCCTTAAAAGGCTAGAGCCGGCACTGATAAGGACTCTGTCCAGACCTCCTGGTTGAACATCCCAATAAGAACCAGAACGGCATTGCACGTCGCATCATCGACTGTCCCAAATTTGCTTTGAATTTCTGCAATTGGATATCTTAAGTGCATTACTTATATTTAATGCACTTAAATTGGATATCTTAAGTGCATTACTTATATTTTTTTAAGTCCATAATATATCTGCGGCAATAGTGGAATGATAGTGTTTCACAACGTTTACTCAGTAATGTTAATACAACTATTTTTAATAAAACATGTACTCAAAACATTTTAATAAAATTATTTTGAGGACATACAAAAGTCCGTCTTAAAATGTAGATTTTCTCTTGGTCAACAGAAGGCGCACTGGTCAAATATGAACAAATGTTTTAATTTTGTTTGACGTGATTACTGAGTTGTTCAATGTTTTTTAGAGAGTTGTGTTTACTGGTTGCACAAATTATGATTAGCATTGACATTGTGTGTGAAAAAATGAACAATGACTAAATGTTTTGCAAACAAAGACTACTGCTGTGCTTATTGGGTTATAATGTAGATCAATTTGATCCCCGTTTCGTTAAAAGTATCTTAGGAATTGACAAAAACTATATCTGGCATATAATTAAAATGTTGCCCTCAAAAGTCTCACAGAAGCATAAAATACAATGACAATACTGAATACCCATTATACACTGGGGGGAGGAATTGTGTCTGACTTGGGCCAGAGATTTCAATCTACATGTAAACTATATTTTTAGGCTGTCTGTACCTTGCGGACCGTCAGAAAATGCAATTGTCTTTATTTTTTTTTCTTGACCGGATTTTTGTAAATGTAAAAGGTTGGATTTGTCTTCCTTCTGGACTTTAGCTAAATGGTTTGGTGTATATTTTTTATAGCACCAGTTCCGGTGAATGTGATTGTGAAAAACTGTAGAACGTATCTATTGGATTTGGAATAATAAAACAACTGAAGATAACTTAAGAGTCCATGCAGTAAAAGCAAATTCCGAAGCATACCCAATACAAGTCAATAATGACTGGAGAGTGTAATTTTACTATGTAATTATAGCACTGTATATAAACAGTTGCTGGTGAGCATTTAAAATAAGGGGATATGAGAGGTGAGCCATAATCCTGATTGCACACTTTCTTTCCCTGGAGTCAGGCAGAATCCAGATGGAGGGCAGGTGGCAACCTATAACCCTTTCTGCGGACTGTACAATGTGTTTACCTCTGGAGCGAGCAAACAGTACCAAACGATTGATGTGTAGAGCAGGGTCAGTATTGATTTTGTAGATCTTTTATTTGTTCAACTCCTGTAAGTAGTACATCAGCTAATGTGCCTTTTTTATGATCACTTTGATGTTGTCCGCAGAGAAATGGGGCCATTTCAACCACCACCTCTGTGGTTTCGTTTGTGTCAGGTTCTAGGTTATTTTGACTGTACCAGAACACCAGTTATGTTTTTGTTATTATTGTTTCTCCTTTATTGAGCCATATTAGCCAGTTGAGAACCAACTGACATTTGATTGATGACCTGGCCACAATTATTCATGCATAACACTACATGAACTACATGAATAATGTCACAAAGGTATGAATACAAATGAACACTAAACACAAGGGAACATAGAATTACACTGAATACAGCTACACACACAGATCGGTTTGACAAATTCCAAGTGCATTGATCAGGAAGCAGCTTGGAGAGTTTGTTTTGCAAGAAGTGATGAAAGTGTCTCGCTAGATTTTATTGTAACACTGGAAGGGTCTGTTGTACAACCATTTTGCGCAACCACTATCTAGTTTTTCATCTACATATTGCAACTTTTATATTTAGTTTCACGTTGATGTCATTTTGAGCTCTCTATTATTAAGTCAAGATGATTAGAAATATTGATAGCACTAAGCAGTTATGGAAACTGCAACTTCCTTCCGCTTGACACTGGTAATTGGATGTTATTTGTTTTGACGGGTGGTCCAACACATCCTTGTTCAATTCCCAGATAGACACGTGTTAGACAATGAGTGATGGGCTGGGTTCCTGAGAGGTGGTTAAGAGGGGACTGATGGAGCAGCGGTGTGGGGCTAAATAATGCAGATGAACAAAGACACTTGGCTCTCATGGGCAGGGGACCAGATCGTTTGTAATTGCCATGCTAGCAATAATCTTTTTATGCCTTGAGTGCATCACTCAGATTCTTATAGCAGCCATTGTTGAAAACATTCAGTCACACTGCTATTAGATTCTGTGACATTTGTTTGCGAACATTGCAAACAACTGTCTGGTCACAGGTAGGCGGCTTGTCATTGCAATCAGACATTTGTCAGAAACATTGATGGCAGAAACTTACTGTAACTGGAATGTATGAGATGGAGCAGAGCACTGAAGCTTGTGAGCCACTGATAAACTATAGTTTGTTAGTTTAATGAAGGTTTAATGAGTGTTAAAACATTTACATAAGCCCAATGTATCCGGTAGAGGATACTTTGAAGATCTTATATACCATGTAATATTGCATTGGTCTACTTTTAAAAGCCCAAAACAATAATTATAATCCATCCATGATCTAAAATAACTTTGCAGCCAATTAGAAGGCTAGACATAGTGTTACATGGCAATGACTAATGGTACAAGCACAGCAGTTTTCTAGAATAGTGACTCATAAGACACAATTTTTTTTGGGGGGGGGGTTAAAATTCATTTTGCAAGTTTTCTTAATTTATTTTATTCCGTCCTTTGTTTGCCTTTTGTTCTATGGTACTTCCCTATATGATGGTGACGTTGGAAGAATCTGAGCTGTGTTCAGTAACATACCTTTTCACAAATGTTCAGGCATAAATATGGTATGTGGTACGAACATGCCTGAATAGAAATCACTTGTGCTCTATTCTTTTTTCTATATGCAACATTCGAGACCGTTTTGCAACTCAACTGCCCTCCCTAAATTTCAATAAAACAAACCCTGTGAATCTCAAATTAGTCCCTATCCCCTTCACTTGCTCTGAGTGCCCTCCATGTTTGTGTGTTGCTGTCAAAACTCAGAGTGACTTCCACAGAATTATGAGTTTAATAAATGCATCAACTTTGGGACATGCTTGTGACACGAATGATACATTTATGGTCCACTTTTAATTAATCAAATATAAATGTAGAAATCATATCTTCAAAGAAGGTTGAAAATAATTCACAATTGAACATCTAATTTACGAAGTATTTTTTTGTATAACATCAGACATGTTTTTAACATCAGACATAAATGCCTGTCACATATTTTGTCACACCTATCTATTCTTTTGTGTGACATTGCGAAAGCTCAAAAATTATATGGTGCCTTATGGGATTCCCCTTCGCTTGTGGAGGCTGCTTCAGTGCACACTTGCTGGAAGGGGCCACTGGGTGGTTTAATTAGCTCCTATACCCTTGATAATTTTCACTTCCTCGGAAATTGAGGTCTTTGTGCACATGGTGGAGGCACATGTAAATGCGCAAACGGAGGGCTGCAAATTGAAAGGTTTGTTGTTATAGAGAACGTGCTTATGTGAACATATACAGTCTAACTTGCCGTCTATCTCTAAAGGAGAGCCTGGAGAAATTTGAGTTTGTAACAATATAAAGAACATGTTAAAATGTATGAAACCTGTCATCCCTTATTCTTATCACGGGCCGGCAGAACTAGGCTTGCCTGGTTCCTTTCCTTGTTTCTCAAAGCTTTCACCGTGCACAATTTCGTCATCAACGATAAATGATCTAGGTATAACGTCAATGCAGTGCAGTGTAATAGAGATCTCATCCCAGTAAGCGCTGTACATGGGTTGATGTGCTAAGAAAGTGAATGGGGCTTGTATGTACATACTTGAACAGCTTGTGGATCACGTAATGAGATCTCCAGAGATGACGAGAGTTGCTCCAAGACACAATTAAAGCCAGCATAGCTCTACCTCCAAGTTACAGTAATACAGACTGATACAGAGGTGGAGGGTGTCTCTTCCCAGTGAGTGTGTGTGGCTGTGTGAGTGCCTGTGTGTGTTTGCATGCCTGTGTGTGCTTATGAATGCTTGCGCGTGACTGGAACCACATTTTTGTGCCTACTCATACCATTTGCAGAAAAAGAATGATGCATACACTATGTGCTATTGTGAGGCAATATTACAGATGCCGTGTTGAAATATTTATTATTATATTAACCATCTTAGAGTTGCCGTGAAGAACATAATGATATGCAAAGAGTAACATCATCCTTCAAGTTAAACTGAATTCTTTCTGTTGCAAGCAACATTGTGCAACACAAACAGTTGTATGTTACTGGTCAACTCTAATGCCCTCAGCTGCTTTTCTGGAAAAATGTGTGAAAGTGTATAATTTAATGAACAAGAGTGCAGCTGGTTTGGCCAAGGAACCTGAGTGGGCATTGGCTCAGCGATGCATCAGGTGACGTCTGGATTGTTCCTACTGAAGTCTCAAGATTCCTAATCTAATATGGCGGTCTATTTAAGTCGGTCAGGCTACCCTGCTGGTCGTCTTGCATGAACCCACCCGCCACCCCAGCCTCCCCCAGTTGGTTCTGTTTCTTTCAGCGGGGGATTTGGTAATGCATACTTTACTCATTGCCATCGGTATTGGTGTTGTAATATTACAGTGTTAATGTTGTTAGTAGTATTGTATGCACCATTATGTGATGGCAATGAGTTACTCCAAAGGAACAGAACCTAACACCAAGACGTCGTATGTCTATTGTTTCTCTAATAATGGTTAAACGAAGAACGTGGAGTTTCCTGTCTGAACTTGCTGCAGCAACTGGTCAACAAGTTCTGATGGACCGCAATAGAAAGTATTGCCCTCTTGAGATTCAAACCCAGGTCGCCCACGTGAAAGATTGTGTCGCCAACCACTACACCACAGAACTCTATGTTCAATGAGTGTCAGTATAGCCTCTTGTGTCTATGAACAAATACCAGTGGCCGTTTTAACAGTTAATTGGCCATTCGTGAATGATATTGATACAGTTAAACTGACTAACGTTTCTTACTAAGGCTACCTCCACAGATAGCATCTATGAACTGTTAGCTTTTGACACTGGCCGTTTGAACAGCGTATTAGCCAGTAATAGGCTTTACCAGTATCTACTAACTTACTGGAATAGTCATAGGAATTGAGCAATTGCTAGCGAGTCTGCCAAAGCTTTTTCATTTCATGGCATAAGAATGTATTTTTTTCTTTCATTGCATAACAACATACTTTTTTCTTTCATTCATGAATGACATTGATACAATAACTATCAAGAAAGGTGACGATAACTAACTTTTTCATCTAGTGAAATGACGAGAGAATCGTGGAAATAAAATAAATAAATGTCGTTGTTCACAATAGATTCGAATTTGAGCCTTCCATGTGATAGGCACTGTCTTTAACCATAACGCTACGGCATTACGCATTTCATCAGTCGCTAAACACTATTGAGCATTGTGTTAAACTGACTAATGTTTCTTATTAAGTTTACCTCCAACACAAATAGCGTCTATGAACTGTTAGCTTTTGCCACTGGCCGTTTGAACAGCTTATTAGCCAGTAATAGGCTTACTGGTATCTACTAACTTCTTAGGAATATTCATAAGAATTGAGCAATTGCTAGCGAGACTGAAGATGAACTTTTCCATGCCAGAAACAGTCGCAATATAACCGTATACAGTTTTAGTTAAGGCTCACTGTAACGTAACTACTGTAGCCTATGTTGTAGCCAGCAAATGTTTTTCTCTATCCTGACCCAAAACGCATGCACGGATGCGTACTTCGAAAATCCACCAGAAACAGTCGCACTATAACCGTAAACTGTTTTATTTCAGGCTTACTATAATGTAGTCACTGGAGGTTTTAGCCAGCGAAGTTTCCGCTGGCTAAAAACTCATTATAATTCATAATGCGTACTTCGCTTCGCCTGCGAAGAGATACGAACTCAGGACCTATAGTTCACAGGTCCACTTCTCTAACCACTACGCTATTTAACAAGGGTCAGTCAGTCAGTCAGTCAGTCAGTCAGTCAGTCAGTCAGTCAGTCAGTCAGTCAGTCAGTCAGTCAGTCAGTCAGTCAGTCAGTCAGTCAGTCAGTCAGTCAGTCACTCACTCACTCACTCACTCACTCACTCACTCAGCAGTAGTTCTAAATTTTTGGCCATGCAACAACCAATATGGTTCTCCAAACCTTGTAAGCCCCCATGTATCAACCAAAAGGGTTCTCCAAACCTTGTAAACCCCAATGCATGCGTACCTAAATTTGAACGTGGCCACCGTAATTGTCTGCACAAAATGTAGCCTGTGATTATGAGGGAAATTGATTTTCAAAGGATTTTCAAATGAAATGAAATGTAAAGAAATTAAGTACCATGTACACCTGAATTTTATGTTAAACCCAACCAAAACTCAATTTCAACAGCCAATATAAACTAGCAATGTAACTTCTCTGGAGTTCACAATAAGCCTACCTGGATATGCAGCAGGGTTGTAAATGAATTCGATGTCTGTTTTTACATCATTGAATATAAAATACTGGGGTAAACCACCAAGGGAAATGCGACATAAGACTGTTTCTTAGGGCAGACCTGGTTGCAGCCAGACAATGTATGTGTGAGTCACATTTCCAAACCTGCTACATAAGTTCTACTCACTTTCTATTAAAAGTAACAGCTACACTGATAAAACTGAAAGACACCATGTGCAATGAAACCATAAAAAGTCATGTTAAGCTCCAATCTGGTGCTCGTAGTGTAAACCCAATTTATTTGCAAGTGTATGTAAACCCAATTTCTTATTTTACAGTGTTTTAAATACACCAAGTGTCTCAGAACCCCCAAAGTGTTTCTTCAATCTGAATATTGGTATTTTTACTCTCTGGGGATTTTTTTTTTTTTTATGTGTGCATGTGAAAAGCTGCATTAAACATAACAAAAGATAAGAGTTAGTGACCATTACAATCCAATACTTAATAAATGTGAATGGTTTATAGCCTAACTATTGATTTATGAAAAGGTTTATTGTGTCAAGATAGATTGTAAAATGTTTGGGCCAAAGAATATTGACTCAGTGGTTGGAAAGATGGGAAGAGTTCTATGGGTAGTGTTTGTCAGAATTCCCAACACCACTCATCCTGATTATGGCTCAGTCAGTCAGTCTGGTGCTGCAAAGAAAGACCTTGGAAAGCTGCAGCTGGTCCAGAACAGAGTTCCATTTGACAATGTAAATAACATGCACACAAATCTCTCATTATTGTTAAGGTGGAAAATTTATTAATCATGTTGTTCTCATTGAGAATATGAATGTCTTAAAATTCTAAAATGTCTAGTTAATCAGCCAAAATGCAGCTTGTACAGACACACATACCCCACAAGACATGTTACCCGTTTTTCTTCACAGTCTGAAAATCCAGAATCAATGCAAGACATTGCAATTTCATGTAGTGGTATGATCTTAAAGAACAACTTTCCATCTTAAGTCACTCAAACAACAAAAATAATTTTAAAAAGCACAGTATTTTTAGATATTTTAACTTTGTTTGCATGGCATGTAACATTTCCAAAAACTGTTGTATTTGGAGGAGGTTTAGACTTGAAACTTGAGCTGATGCAATGAGTGCCAAAACATTGAACTATCTTGTTCATAGAGTACAATGTACAAACAGCACCTTACATCATACAGTCACGGATAGAGGCAAAACCTCCAATCATGCATGAATGTTTGATTGGCTGACTATCTTACGATTCACGATTCTAGAAAACTGCAATGTTTGTATCATTAGGCAGAATTAGCTAGACAGAACGTTGACTGTTTAAGATTTGAAGAGATTGCAGCAATAAAAGAACAATTAATGATTTGTATTTTGAGAAGACTGCTGCGTTAAAGTAGCTAGACAGACCTCTTGACGATTTACTTTTCGAGGGGATTGCTACATTCATAACATTAGGGGAAACTAGCAAGAGAGCACCATTGAACACAGACGGTAAAGAGCCATTTGAGTGGAAAAAACACGAGGCAATTTAGGATTCACAGAAATAGCCATGAAGTGATAGTAGCAAAACATAGCTGTTGACAATATACAATTTGGGGAGATTGCTGTGTTCATGTCATACTATCTTAGAGATTCTTTAGGGGCAATATCATTGCAAGCTACCTACGTAAGCCCAAGGGCTGTACTGTGACATGACCTACTTTTTAATGTATTTACTTCTGTCTTCACTGTACTTGCCTGTGTTTATTCTGTCTTATGTAATGTTTTATGTTTGTGTGGAGCCCAGGAAGAGTAGCTGCTGCTTTTGGCGGTAGCTAATGGGAATCCTAATAAAATCCTTCAATGCGTTTTGGAGAATACATATTGCGGAATTCCACCAATGTTTTTTCAATGTTTTATTTAGTCTGATTTGAAACAGGAGAAAACAAAGGAGTGGAAGTGATGGAATGCCAAAGGGGCAATTGAATCACCAGTTTCTGGGGCAATAATAATTTCATTAGAATGTCATTGGAATTGAAAACATTCAACCAACACAGCCACACAGTAAATAAAATAAATGAATACATAAATGTCAACCTTTTCCAGTAGTGATCCAAGTTCTAGCAATGTATTACACAACACCTGATTAATGTCAGAGGGCAGACTTTGTCATTTTATTTTGGAATCATCTGCTAAATCACTGTTTTTATGTAAAGAAAATAACTCAAAAATATATCTTCAATAATTCATCTCCCTTAGCCTGCTTTGGCCTGTGAAATGCTTTTGAACAAACACCTTTTAAGATATTTACATACACAGAGCTAACCTCGTACCAAAATGAATAGTCCTAAAATATTTATATAATTGTATTGTTAACAGATCACGTGTTATATAAAAAAGTAGGCCAACAGTTCCAACCTACCAGAATAGGCTAAAAACCATTGACCCGTGCAATCACATTTGTGATCATTGTTGAGTTTCCTGCAGTGTACCATATGTGATTAGAACAGTAGACATTGGGGTACTAATGATGCAACAATATATCTAAATAGCATTGTTGTCTGAAACGCACCTAAATAAGGTTCATAGTAATGCTAAATAAACCTTTTGACAGATGTATTCCCTAATTTCATATTTTACTGAAATGCAAACATTTTGTCATCCAAGAATTACCTATAAGGAACATTATAACATTCATATCCAAAGTTTTTTCATAAACCAGTTCAAATAACACATAGGTCTTCAACCCTCTCCTGGGGACCCCCAGCCATTCCATCTATTAGATGTATCCCAGAGCTAGCACACCTGAATCAACTTATTAATTAATTAACAAGCCCTTACCTGTTAAATCAGGTGAGCTAGTTCAGTGCTAAAAATAAACTGTGAGATGGCTGGGGGGTCCCCAGGAGAGGGTTGAAGACCTATGAAATAACATATTTCACTAACAAATAAGAAGTTAGTGACCTTAGAGTTGTTTTACTAAATACTAATGTTAACAATGGCACATTTATGTCATAAAAACACAAGATCTCCTCAACACAATCTTGACAGCGAATTGGAATTTTGCTGTAGAATCTCCTCTATATCTATATAAAATTTCCTCTATATTGGTCTGTTCATGATGCTCCAGAATTCATAGCGAACATAAATACAGCCTCCCTAACAAAATGGTGATTGTACAATATAAAAATTAAGATGTAAAATGCACTTTTTAAACAATAGTTGTTTTTGAACCAACATGTGGTGTTCTGTGTCTGTCAGTAGAAATTAGAAAGCCAGCACAGAAAATGCTCTTTTGCCTTTCATTTGCTTGGTGTCACTGCCAATAATGCACCCATAAGTAACTACAGCAGATCTCACTGGTAACCACCACATTTGCGTTATAACATACCAACAAAATAATTTCCATTGTCAATTTCCTTTTGACAAGCTAATTGTATACCTTTGCAGTTACAAGGCAAAAACACAAACATTAACAGGATTAACAGTAGAAATAAGAATAAACATAATTTATGTTTTCTAAACTCATCACTACTGTTTGATGCAATAACAGCAAAGTAACCATGTTTAAAAAGAGTAGTCATTATACCGTACATTGCTAATGACAGATATCAGTTCATTTCCATAGCCATGGTTTTCAAGTGAGACTCAAATCAATTTGCGTTCTATCTAGCCATATCTAAAAAGGATAGGCTATACCTTTGTGTTTTATCCAGCGACAGTTGGCAAAAAACATAAAAATGAACACACATTTACCAGTAGAAATGGCTAAGAATTCATGCTTTTTTAGCTTTCAAGTAACTCTGGTTGTTCTATAAAGGGCACCACTATTTGTTGTAAATGTTCAGACAGTACCTTGGATAACAGCAAACACTAACTGCGTTTTTTAATGCATTATACAGTATAGCACGATTTATTCCACAGGAATGGTTTTCAAAAAGCAAGGCTCAAATCATTAGCTGTTATAACAAAAGTAACTAGCCATATTACCCCTGTGTTGGCGGCTCTGCATTGGTTGCTGATGAATCTAAGGTTTGATTTTAAGAATTTACTCTTCAGTTTTAAGGCACTTTATGGTCTGGCACCGGAATACATTAGTGATATACTGAACCCATATAACACTTAGGTCTCTAAGATCATCTAATAAAGGACTTCTGTCTAGACTGAAAACTAAAGGGGACCAGGCTTTTGCTGTAAGGGCCCCAAGACTCTGGAACAACATACCACAAAATGTAAGATCTGCTACCTCAGTGCATTCTTTTAAATCATGCTTGAAAACCTTTCATTATTCACTAATGATTTATTGTAATTTTATAGTATTTAGTTTATTTTTGCTGTATTTTAGTATTTTATTGACACTTATTATTTTCCTATTGCTTATTATTTTAATATAGCTAATTATTGCTACTATTGCTTATTACTTTTGCTGTTTTACTGCTGTGTGAAGCGCTTTGTTAAACTATTGTGGTCTAAATTAAATTAGGAAAATCCCAATAATATTCAGCTACCACTTTCTTTCAAATCAGTGTTACAGTAGCCTACTCTGGTTCAAACATGTAGTTTAATATCACAATGATCACTTTAAAAATGAGTCCTTCAAATCATGGCAACAACCCATTGTGTTGTTTAATGTAAAATTAGCTAGCTAGTAGTATCCAGTCTACCGCGGATTGTTTTAAAGAATCTGCATAGTGAAAATGGGGAGGGACTATAGGAGAACAGAAAATAACGACTTCAGAGTTGTAGACTTTTAGAAAGAGGAGAAATGTCGACACATTGTACATTTATCAATATATCTGTAAATGGGAACATCTCTGAAAGACATCTGATGGCTTTATCAATCAAGGACAGCTGCGTAGTAGTGTGAACATTACAACATGGAGTCCTACCAAAATGAAACAAAACATCAATCCATAAATTTTTCTGATCTCACTCGCCCTTCAAAGCCCACAGTGACATAACTATGTGGCCTTTTTGGTGCGCAAAAAACAAACATCACTCCTTCTGGCCAATGCTGTTTAAAACCAATCTCACTGCCCTAACACTCCTTCAGACAAGATACACACTACCTAAGGTCCCCCAGAGTGAAGTTCTCCTGTAAGGAAAGAGATTCATTGCATTGTTGGCTAAGCTAAGTTTCTTATTTACTAGGGAAAACAAAAAATGGTGAATAGCACCAGATAGCTAGTTTACTCTGTCCATTAGTTCTAATGTTTTCTTATTAGTTTCTATATTGGTACCATTTAATATCCTGTGAAAGGTTTGTAATTCAGTGTGAAGGAATAGGAGTAAGGGGAGTGGGCTATGAGTAGACGATGCGTGTAAAAATTAAAATGATCTTGATAAAACTTCAGACTCAAGATTAATCATTTCTAGTACACTTCTTACATAATTTACTGGTTATAACAACTTTGGTATGACAGAAATGTATGTGAATAACAATAACGACAACACAACAAAAATGACTGCTTGAATACTGCAATTAGCTTAGCAAAATCAGCACAACCTTTAAAAAAAGATTGGCTTCGAATCAGTCATTTTTTGTTTTATATTTGTAGTTTATTTAAAACAATTTGCAGATTTTATTTTTGATTATGATCTTATGGAGTTTTTTTGTGCTGATCAGCACCAAAATCCCCATTCCATTTTGACACAATACAGTGTGGAAAAGTTCAAGGTAGGTGAATATTTAGTACTTTTATAATTTATCATAGAAAATAGATAATAGAAAAAAGACTATCAATCAGACATATAGAAAAGATAAAATGTTCTTTTTTATGAAGTGTCACAAATGATGGGCGCAACAATCAAATTCTTGAAGAGCACCATAGAATTCTGTCACATGTGCAAAGAGAACTCATGATGTAATGGCCATTATAAATATTTATAACCTAAATGTCAAAAGGTTAAGTTATGACACTTAAATGTTTCAAAATAAGTCAGGGTGATATGTTTCAATTCTATAAAATAGTTACATTTTCTTTTTAATTTGGTGGAGGTGCAGTTGCCACTGGTTTTTAGTGTTACAAAGGACAGTTAAAACCAGTACTATCTATTAAGGCAACACAACTCTCAATAACATCTCATGTGCAGTGAAATCATTTTTTTGGTTGTATTTCACTGTAAAATGGGGCCTCTTTAATTGAGGCATTCCCCAAAAAACTCTTGGTAACAAACTCAATTTTCTAAAAGTATTTTTCTGTTTTACTTAATTAATTGTGCTGTTTCTGCTGTTCTCCCTCCTGCCTGAAACCCAGGATTAAAATCACCATGCCATGTGTATTTCCATTCACTAGCAAAAGAAAGTAGCATGTCTATTGTGACTTCCTAGTTAATTTATCCTGCCTCACATTTAGGCATCTTTTCTATAAAGTCTTCAATCAGTGCTAGGAGACTAGTAGTAGAGTAGTCCCAATGAACAATTAATTATAATTTTGAATTTTTGCCTATCTAGTAAACATAATATTTTTTGAATTAATTCTATGCCTGAGGCTATTAATTAATTGTGTTGTCAAAAGACTGTAGAACAACAGTGTTTTAATGTGGGATCTCATTAATCTTTCCAATGGAATGTATGACTTTCTCCATTTATTTTTATTTACTCCCCGTGTATATGTTCATGCATTGTTTTGTACTATCTTGATCTATTAATTTTCTGGCTGAGGTACCTCAGGTGTCATAGGGAAAATGAAAATGGTCATGTTATTCCCAGTACTTCATTCAGATCATCAGCGTCTGTGAATTATCTGATAGGTGGTATAGCAAGTCTATAATACAGTAGATATTATCATTTTCTTAGGACACTTGGGCAGACTCTAAGACAGACTTAACTAGATCAGTGCAGTTATTCTGAAACATAAGTTGTAAAGCCATATACTGTAAACAACCACGAGATTCAATGTCAAAAATGATCCATCCTGCTTGCTATGCCAGGCAGCAGAACATTGCACTTTCCCAGCTAAAAATCTAAAAGGCTCAATATGTGCGGTGTTGGACAAACTGTCAAGGGGAATTTCACTGCTACTTTTCACAAGGGAGCTCTTTACTCTAAACATTGACGACAAGACCATCAAAACAAATACCAGATTGTTTGTCTGGATTTACTTTATTTACAGTACAGGGATGTATACAAAGTGTGTCTACCTCACTTCTCTGTCTCTTGCAGATATAAATGAATGGACCCAGTATATGAATTGTCTATAACACATTATATGTTGATAAAATAAAAAATGACCATGCCATGGCTGTGCTTCACTTTGAATTTCCTGTTATATCCTAAACAGGAGGAACAGAGAGGATGCATGGAGGAGGAGTGGTGTCTATTCATGGAACCCAAGGGAACCCAGGTTTCCACAAAAACATGTGACCAATAAAAACAGAAACATAATTAAGAATGTTTCTTGAGTGTCTTTCCTGTTTTCTTTTCTTTCCTTTGATTTCACAAGTGGCTGAATTTCTGCCAGGGAAAAGATCATCCGATGGAGCGAAACAGCGCCCCTGTCTCAATATGGTTAGGCCATGTATTTCATGTTGTCAGGCTGAAAACAGTATGATCGCCGTACCACATGATTGACCGACGCCAAGTCACGTTTGGCATCCCTTGAGGAAAAAACATAAAATTAAATTGTCAATCAGCTTTGAGCTGAGCTCAACTGTGTGTATTTCTTGAGCAAGAAAACGTCTCATACGGGAAGCCAGTTTGGTTCTGGCTTCACAGCAATTAAATCGCATCAAAAACGTTATTGACTGAAAATAGATAATACTCCTCAGTTATGTTGTTCTTCTTCGGTGGCTAGCTAGCTAAAAGTTGCCATTTCGTAAATATACATGGATGGCACGGACCTGTGGTTTTAGCTAACTGTCCGTAATGATTTAATTATGTCCTACTGTGCCCCGGACCTGAGAAGATGGAAGTTCAAGTTAAACTCTGCTAAATGTTAACTAGCTACCTGGCTCATTGTTGACATGTTAGATCAGCATTCAGCTTTTAGTCAGGCAACATTTAGCAAAATCTAGTTGGAAAAAATAAACTGGTGTACTGTCTGTTGTATGAAGTCAAGCCATTTAAGTTAGTTGGCAACATGAAGAGGAGAATGGCATGGGCCTTCCACCAGGGGGTTGAGTCCAAAGTATTTCTAATTGCATACCAAACACACACACACACACACAAATAAGCAGCCTACCACAGAAAGTTGTTAGTTGTATGTTGATTGGACCAAATTGATTTTTTCGTTGCTCTCTTAAGTTGCCACTGCTGTAGGTTTTAAGACTGATTTGTGCACAAATGGCACTGGAATGGTGAAGGCAGGTCTTTGGCTTCTTTCCAAGTTGTGTTTTTTTGACTCAAGTTGTGTGAAGGAATTTATTCAACCTCTGTGTGTGTGTGATTGTTGTCTTCTATTCTTGGCTGTACAATCGTGTATCTTTAGGCTATGAATAGCGGCTTATAGAGGTTGTAATATGGATTTTTCTATCCCGACTTGGCTTCCCCAGTGATTTTACCCACCCACCACCACTGAGAAGGAGGAGAATGAGTAAGGAGAGAAGTGATAAGCCCATAACACTACAGGGCTTCAATCCCTTGCTGTCTGGGTATATCCCACTGTATTCTTTCAATCGAAAGAGTTGAACTTGACAATTGACTGGAAAGAGCTTATACACATTCGTGTTAATGACAATAAAATCTTACAATAGGGCCAGTCATTTTGGTAGTTTTGCCATATGAATCGTATAGCCTTATGAATAGTTCTTTCTGGGTATTGTATTCATTGGGGTAATATTATTTAAAATAAAGTTGTTTTTTTACTGGACACAAAAAGGTTACAACTTTTTCTACTCTAAATTAATCTATACATTTGGTGAATGCATTAATTATGAATGTAATAACTATAAATTATTGTGATATTTATAATGCACTACATTATACCGTGCTGATGAAGTCACTAACTCCTCTTTGGGGTATTAAACCCCCTCATTGGAAAATGAATCATGCGATACTTCCTGTGATGTTAGAGAAATGTTGTGTGGCTTGTGAAATGTATTTAATTGAAAAGGAGTATGAGTAGAATTTACAGGCTGAGAGGCTGATAGAAAAATAGTTGTCAGCACTCAAAACCATTCCACACGATTCACATACTGTCTGTTATGGTGAATAGAGAGGGGGAGTATATTTCTTTAATTGAACATGATACTGGGCCTTGCAAAATTACTCAGATCCCAACCAAATTTTCTCAATTTACTTAATTTGAAATAATATATTGCCATTTCATTCTGTTCTATATTTTATTTTAAAATGCTAACAAACTTAATTAATGTGAGGTGACATTGGTTTTATGATGTGAAATATTTGTAAGAAAATAGGAAAATATAACTATATTGTTCACATGAGTTTTCAACCCCTACATAGGAATATTTGGTAGAGACGCCTTTTGCTCCAATGCACTTTAAATAATTTGGTAAATATGTACCAACTTTGCTCACAGCATCCAGTGTAGAGTAATTTTGGACAATTCTTCCTGGCAGATTTGCTTCAGGTTGTTCAGGTTGGTTGTGTGATGCTTGTGACCACAATTTGAAATTGGAATTCAGGTCAGAATTTTGACTGGTCCATTGAGGTATTTTCACCTTTTTCTTGAGCTAGGCTTGTGCTGAATATTGTTTTGCTGAAATGTGAATTTCCTGCCAAACTATATTTTTTGCTGTAATAAAACAGGGTCTCTTGCAGTATTTACCCATATTTTTCCCTGTCCATTCTTCTTTCAATTTTAACAAGATGCCCCAGTCCCTGCTGATGGGAAACATCCTATCAACATGTTGCTGCCACCACTATACTTTACTGTAGGCATGGTGTGACTTGAGGCATGGGTAGTGTTAGATGTGCACAGCACATAGCACTTTAAGTTTTGGTCAAAAAGCTCTATCCTAATTTATCTGGGTCACTATTATGTATTTTTGGGTCACTATCATGTTTTCCGATAGTACTTTTTGAATAATGGCTGGTTAATTACCACTATCCAGTACAGTACAGTCTTATACAAAGCTCTTGATATGGTTTGCCATTTCTCCACTCTACCTCTTTCTAAAGCCTTTTCCTGGCAGTGCCTAGGTAATATGACAGCAACCTTAGTGGTCCCATACCATCCTCACGTAAACATGTGGATTGGACTGGACTGAATGTGGGAGAGAGACAAGGCAAGATGCATGCTGGAGGCTTTGGTTGGATATCACCACCCTCTTCAATGCCCCCCATAGGCTTTTAAACCCAAGGCTCTGGCATTATAGTGCTGCACAATGTTTGAATGGAGGCTAAAATAAAGCGTAGCCTTCTTTTTACAAAAGGACTTGTACTTCATTATCTTTCAGCAGTTTTACATGAAGTAAGGCCAATCCTGGTGTTTAACCATCAATGTATTTTTGACAACTTTACCTGCATTATAGGTTATATTAAAATATATGCAAACAAAGTACACAGAAAACACTACAAAGTCAAACCATTAATGCAAATTCATGTTGGATAACCAATATACTTGGCCACACTTTCAATCCAACGCATTCCCCTACCTACCCCATCAAAATGATTTATGGTGCTGGTGGAGCACTGGGGAGATTTTCCTTACCTCAAGGAGATCTAAGGCATACAAAAATAAAAAATAACATCATGTTGCAAAACACCACAGGAGAGAAATCCATACCTGGAGGACGAAGTAGTCAGCCTTGCTGGCAGTGTCTGCGTCAGTAGAGGGAGGAGAGAGAGCTCTTTTAAGCTACCTGCTGGTATGCCACACGTCACATGAAACACTGATGGACTTGATAGATTGGTGAGAGCACCAGGAAGGTTTGGAAGAGCCAAGGCCAAACCCTCTCACACTGGGAGCGGAGGGATATAAATCCAGCCTGCATACATTTTCTGTGTGAGGCATGGCAGAGACCATACTAATACCTCTCAGAAGAGCCAGGACTTACAAGAGGATACTCAATGGAGAGGGCAGGAAGGGTTTCAATGATAAACCAAGTGTGTGGCCACAGTAAGGAGTGAAAGTAATGGGGGAAAGATTTTTAAAAAATAATAAAAATTTAAGAGCCAGATCACATTCAAGTAACATCAAATAAAATATTAAATTTATTTCAGGTGATTTAGAGATCATTTCTTTTGACATGCTTACAACACTATTACTTCCATTGATTATTCGTTTTTAAAGGTAGTTTTTGGTTTCAGCTGTATAAAGACAACTGAGCCATGGACTAGTTTTTCTTGGCCTGTTGAATGTAGGTTAATGAACCATCTAATGTCACGTTGTAAAACAGTGACATTTTCCTTTAAGGTCAGGAACTGTGTCAGTAATGAAACCCTTTCAATAATTCCCTAATGTGTCAGAACCAACTGATACAAACATCACTGCCATTAAAAGGGTTTTGGTAAAAAAAAAAAAAGTTTAAAGAAGTTGTAATTTCATTTGGCAGCAGTTTTAATCAGCCAAAGTCAATGTTGTCTGTGGGAGTCCCTACAGGAAGCAAGGCCCTGACAGTGTCTGTTAGCCATTGTAAAGCCCTTCACTTGATGAAATTTCTCCTGGAGCACAGATAGGCCACTCCTTTATGCCCACCAATCATCTGTCACTCCAAATGAATTATGATGGGGAAAAATGGCCACTGGGTGATAGAGATTGATTTTAAAAAACATAAGTAGTAATCAATAAGGTTTCCCCCCGCAAGTCAGCCCACCCGTAGGATATATGCTACTCTGTTCAAAGTTGGGCGACACAAAGCCGTCTGCTGTCGTGTAATTTATGATGAAGGTGTCACTCTTAGACTGATACTCTATGGATGAGAAGTTTCACACCATAATGAAAATAACAGCTTTTTATCCTCAGAAAAAGTTGCAAGCACTGAGCAATGCCATTTTACAAGATGATGGATTGAAACCACATACAGTATCAGATAAAAAGGTGGTTTCACATATAAAGAAATGAATCTTAAATGATTTTGAAAGGCAGAATACTGGACTGTCTAAATAATATCATAGTCATACCTACTATAATTTTTTTTTATTAGATTTTTTTGCAGACACTCTGATCCAGAGTGACTTACATTAATGAATGCATACATTTTCTTGTACTGGCACACCATGGGAATCAAATCCACAACGCTGGCATTGTTAGCATCATGGTCTACCACCTGAGCTACACAGAGCCATACATACTATATACAGTACTATATATTGTAAGTTTACATAGTAGATCCTTAAGATTGTTGCCTCCTAAACGAAGTAATTAAATAAAATGACACCATAGATATTGCTTTAATATTTTAAATGACTTGTACTGTATATCATTGCTCTGAGTCATATCTACTCTCAAAATTCATTTTAACCAATGTCTCACAATATGACAAGTGATTTCATTGTTGAGTCTAACCTCAATGGGGGAAAAGAGGCTTTGCATCAAATTAAATAGAGCACACAAGTGAAAGGACATTGCAGTCAACATGGATTTCTTGTATAGGTTACCAAGGCAACTGAAAACTGCACTCAGCAACCCCAGAATGTGATGATCAATAATAAATATGTGACAGGTCATAGCTCAAGTAGAGGGCAGTGAAAGGTGAAGACATATTTCTATATTAAACAAGCTGCATGCATACAAATATTGTGGCATTGAATTTTTATACAATTTTAGCCCCCGGCATGGACTACACTGACAATAAAAGAAATAAGAAAATTCCAAAATCAGGTGTCAGAACAGCTTTCATGGGCACACAAAAAGTTAGTTCCCTTTCAAAAATCATGTGGTTTGCTAATGCGCTCGTCCTACGCATGCAATCCACCTGCCACTGAAAGTCTTGATTTTAGCTGCTGCTGTAGTACTGGCCGCATCACACAGTCGGCTCCACTTCATCTGTAGGCTCAATGCATTCACTTTATTTATTCATTCATTTCCACATGGCTACCACTGTCACTTTGATGAATAGGAGCTGGAACTGGCCAATTGTTTTCAATTCGGAGACAAGTCTTCCATGCTTTGAACTTAAACGTCCTTTCTTGTTGAAGAGGGTGGAACCCTGCGCTCCCCTCCACCCCCCGTGACATCCCCAGAGGTTTTTACCTTATTGGAAGCCACCTAAGAAATCAGCCCTGTACGGTTCTATCCCAGCTCTGTGGCCTGAAATGCATTGTGCCAGGTGGTTATTACGGAGTCAGCACTGGCTCCTATGGTGAGGGTTGACACCGTAACAACGGTGGATGTTTATAGCCATTGTGGTGGTGCGGAAGCCTTGGGGTGTTGACACCACAACACAGCACAATACAACACATTATAACATGCCGTACAATTGATTCTCATACAACACACTGTAGGCAAGGCATTGCAAGCTTCACAGAAACACGTAAAAGAAAAAAATCACATTAACCAGAAGACTTGCTGACAAAGGCATTGACTTTCTTGTTGAGGCTGCTGTGGTTGGTGGGAGGTAACTGGCGTAGACATTGGGTCATGCGTAGTAGTGCACAATAACCAAGACAAAGAGACCAACATACAGCCATCAAAGGAATACAATCTTACTCATAGTGTATAGAGGTCATGGGATGGCGATAGAAGTTGATTAATGTCACATTTAATCAACGTATGAATCTGTTTTACCTATTTCTCCAAACTGATCACGCTTGTAACACAGCTAGTACATTCAGACCACATTTTCTGCTATATAACCACGATTGAGCTTGAAGGTGTTCAACTTACCACAAAATGTCACTAGAGCACAACGAGACAAGACAGCCCTGTACAATATCCTACCCACCCCAGACGATGCTGAGCCAACCTGCATCATTCTCTGGAGAACCCCAGGGACTGTCAGCATGCCATGATGAGGATTTGAACTCCTGGGCTCCATAATACAGCTACACAGCAAGGCAGTGATTGCAAGATCATTTTGAGTGTAGCGTTCCAGTGATGAATTCTTAATCTCTTTATTATAGACCACTATTCACAAAATGAACAAATCAAGGCGGATCTGAATTGCACTAAAATAAGACATTTAAATGTCTTGTGTCAAACAAGTGTTCTTGTCAAAAGTCACATTGAATGATAATATACTTCTATTTTATTGTGGACATCGTGACTGCAGCCAGTGAAGGATGCATGTTTTTATTTTTCACTACTGTGCTCCAATGGACTATGAAAAGGCAGTCTGCAGTGTAACATATGCATAATGGAATGAATCCAAAAATGCATGTCCACAGTGTGTATGATGATGGATGACTGTGGTGTTGTTTTTACGTGCTGCAGTTTGCAGAGCGGAGGTACATGTGTGTGCACATTCTTTCAGCTGCTCAGCAGTTATATTCTTATTCCCAATTTAATGTATACTGTATTTAAAAGCAAGTTGTAAAAGATTAGAAAACAAAGAGGAATCTCTATGCTTGAACACTGAACATACATTTACTAGAATGCACCAAAACAAAACGTGCTTAAAATTTCTTCAGACCATTTGTACATACTTTGATACGACAACATATTGACCAACAACAAAACAAAATTCAAACCATAATGGTATTGTTGAAAAAAGATGCTCAAAGAATATCACATACTATTTCCTTGCAGGGAAATGGGATGGTTAGCTATTACCTCCCCTCACTCTGTTCACTTATCATGACAGGAAAGAACGTAAATGATCACCCTTTGTTTTTTGTTCTTTGTTATGTTGACAGTGTCTCTGTTACCATAGTAATACTAGTGGGGAAAGAAGGGGGGGTTTCATTGTCGAACTACAGTTCTAATCTTCTTACTCTGCCTATGTCAGTGGGTTGTCTATGCATGTCTGTGTTACCTTTACAGAATGAACAAAGAGTGCATATTGCCTGAGGAAGACTTGTCGGCATGTAAAATTTGTGAAAGTCGTATAGTGTCTCGCTCAGACATCTTCATTTCTTTCATGCATTTCTCCAGTCAACTCATCCCTCAAATTGTTTTCATCTCCTTGTACCAGATAAGAATTATAAGCGTTTTGTAATCTGATCAGCATTAATCATAGAGGTTACACTTAAACATGAAAGGTAAGCATAAAAAAGAGGTTATATAAATTCCTAGGCTTCAGAGAGCACCACTTCATAAGAAAGACAGTCTACATAGATGAACTGAATAACCATGGAAAGTAATAACAATTTATAGTACAAAAGTACTACTTTCATTTCCATGATCTTATAAAGTACTGCAAATGCATCAACTGTTCACTGTAGGTTAGATAACTGCTTAGTCAAACAGACAGTTCTGACAAATACTAGGAGCACCCACTTAAACCATAGGTGTGAGCTCCTAGAGGAAGTTCATGACTGCTCTGAGTGCTTGATTTGAGTGGTCTGGTTTTGATGTAAGCACATCATGCAAACAAAGATATTTTATAGTGGTGGAAAACACCTAATGTTTCCATTACAGGAAAATGTGTCCATTTGCATGACTGAAATAAAAAGGAAAGCATTCTACTTTCAACACTATATTTTGCCGGTCTTCATAGTCACACAAATAAATCTTGTTGAGTCTCTGGGTTCCTCTGGGCAATTGCAGGCAAATAAATAATCCACTCTCACACGCTTTCTTAGCTTGTCAGGAGTAATATCTTTTCACAGGGAGATTTAGAGGGTAATTAACTGTGGTGTGACCAACATATAGTCAGGTTTTATACATTTGCCTATACATTTTTACTGTGTCATTTTCTATTAAATGAAAAATGTACTCTAAACACAAAACACAAAAACAATTCCAAGTGGCAAATGGGTTTTAAAAAATAAATAAATTAAAACATTCCATTGAGATGTGTAGAAGTGTATATTTTCACTCCCCAAATTATCCATTAGCATCATATTCCCCAAAAGAAAGAAAATATCTGGCATGTGAGAAAATATTTCCCACAGCACTGGAGTTACTTTTAATTCAGCCATAATGTGATGGAGACTGACAGAAAGCCATGAGAGAGAGAGGGAGAGAGAGAGTTGTGAGACAGATAAATGTGTTTTTCCCCAACCCCAGAGAGCTGGCAGTTTTGGGAGAGGTGCAAGGTGTTGTGGGAATGCAGAGGCCCGGGTGCGCTTTGCAGATACACTCTACTGTGCTTTCATGCACAGACCCTTCAAAATGGCCCTGACAAGTGCCTATCTCAAGGGACCAGGTTTTGCACTACAGCTTTTTAAGGAGCGGTTTCACAACCAAAGTTGTCTGGCAATTCCAGTTGGAATCTTTTATAACAACGTGCTTTAGTGTGTAGGCTAGCTAATCGCATGGATTGCAATTTCGTATAAGACAAATAATGATCTATAATGTATATTATACATTATTCATACTTATTTCACCCTCTTTAGCAACATCGTTGTGTTGGATACCCACCACAGTTGCTCCAAAGAACTCTTTACACTCTCTTTATGCCGTCTCAGGGGATATCTGCAGAGAATTCTAACCCAAGCTGTGACAACAGCTCCAAATGTGAGCTCACAAACTGTGATAATTGTAATCCCTGTGGTCCGGGTTTGCTAAGTGGCATGCTGGAAAACCACATTTGTTACATTCCTATCTGACTGGCTGCTGCTAGGATGACTGACTCATCCATTATAGCAGGACTTGAAGATTTCATGAAAATAAAATTAAACAAAAAAAAAAAAGCTTTACTTACATCTCAGCACTTCATGGAACACTTGGCGACAGATCACACAGCCTTAATCTTAGCCAATTCAAAGCCTGTCACTAGGGAACGAGTGTGCGCTGTCAGATAACGTCTATCTTTTCTCTTTTAGTAGTTGCCACCCGAAAACCTCCACACATGCTCTACCTAAATCAATGGCTGGTGTTCTCATTGCAGTTTATAGACGTAAATGGTAAGAAACATCGACACCATTTTAACGTGGAAAATAATGTTCTCAATAAATTGCTCAATAAATCCTTTTTTTTTTTTTTACAGTAAACATACTGTACTGTAAGGCTATCCATCGCTGACCTATAAGGTGATATATCTGGCTAAAGCACCATACAGTCTTTACCTAGTCCATCAACAGGTTTAAAGGCAATCTGCAGTTTCTACATATATTTTTGGACACATAAATTATTGATATACATTGAATCATTGTTCATGAATTCAACTTACAAATTCCTTATTGGCTTAGTTCACCTTCCCTGCTCCATCAGAGGGGCATTCTATATAGGTGCTGGTCATATAATTAGAATATCATCAAAAAGTTGATTTATTTCAGTAATTCCATTCAAAAAGTGAAACTTGGATATTACATTCATTCAGTACACACAGACTGATATATTTCAAGTGTTTATTTCATTTAATTGTGATGATTAAAACTGACAACTAATGAAAATCCCAAATTCAGTATCTCAGAAAATTAGAATATTACTTAAGACCAATACAAAAAAAGAATTTTTAGAAATGTTGGCCAACTGAAAAGTATGAACATGAAAAGTATGAGCATGTACAGCACTCAATACTTAGTTGGGGCTCCTTTTGCCTGA
>JACXGI010006014.1:27038-44189 GCA_016801175.1 Esox masquinongy | reverse complement strand
ACACAGCCACACAGCTACACAGTCACACAGCCACACAGCTACACAGACACAGTTCATGACTAGCATCAGAAGCCAGGTCCACTCTAAACATTCTGTTTCTATGTGCTGGGTTCAGGTGTGTGGCTGTGGGGACAGAGTTTACCTTCTGTCAGGCATGGCCTGGGGACAAGCAACGGGTTCTCCTTGACAGTAGACTGCAGGGGTTTGACTGCATAGTCTGCCCAGAAAGTGTAGCCACAGGTGAACAACGGAGACTCTCAGACCTAACACTTTCCACAGTGGGCTTCTGCACTGGGACGATGTATGGGTTGAAACGTAATCTGTAAAGCAGGTCAATAAGGTAAGATGTGTGTGCGCTCACACGCGTTCGCACACGCGCACACACACGTTTTAGGGGTTTACGGCTCAGATCCGGTGCTTAACGTACAGTCCGTTTAAGGAGACACGTTCATTAGTGAGCATATAGGCAAGACATTTCTTAACGGTGAGGTTCAGGTTTTCCTTTTTGTGCTTCATGCTGTTGTAAATACAACCCTGGTATGGTTTGTCTGGCTCCCCGGGCTCCCACATGAAAAAGCTCTGAGGTGACGTTTCATTTCATCCACTTTTATCATTTTTGTACAGAAGAGCATTTATACATTGGATAGGTATGTATCATATTAAACATTCTCTCAACAAGAGTTTTTCAAATACAGCAACACCATCGCCATTAGGGATGACATAGTAAGAATCCGTCATTTACAGAATGCAACATTACAATATGTACAGCTTAATAAATACATGGTTGTAAACAGAGACAAACGAGAAAAATTCATTAACAGATAAGGTCGTCTGGTGAGGAAAGCAAAAAAAAAAAAAAACAACCAGAAAAAAAGCATGGCACGAAAAATAAAATTGTAAAATTAAAAATACATTATCCAAGAATACAATTTTAAAGTTTGTACTTTAAAAGTCGGATTCAAGTGTGTTCATGTTTCCATTTTTTTTGCATGTCTGACAGAAGTGTTTGTTCTAAGTGTAGAATGAGTCTTCTGGCCATTTTATTTCCATGGTTCGTACACCATATCACTAGATGAGGAACAAAAGTTGCATTTTGCAAGTCCACATCATGTATTATCGCTACAGGTTGTGTTCTACAGTGCTGTCTGACGTAGGACGGCCTAACGCTGACAAAAAGCAATGATTCCAATAGAACACCATCAACCACCTGTGTCTGCATAATGCATTCAAATTCTTTCACACCCATAATGCACTGTAAGAACTGCTATAAGCATTATAGCATTATAACAGCTTGTCGCTCCTTAAATAGCATTTACGAAGCATCACTATGTGACTCATAGACAGTGTTAGCAAGTCAATAAATATAAATAAAACAATAACAAAAACCAACACAGAAACCCTTTGAGATAGAACAAGCCACTTGACTAAACGGTGCCCGTTGCCTTTTACAGCGGAGTCGTGGGAAGAGTAAAAAATAAGAGGATTTTGGCAAAAAAAAAAAGAAAAGACAAAAGCAATACAGGGGTCAAAATGACATGTCTAGCCCTCCCCCTGAAAAATACAAATATATTGCAATGTGAAATCAAAAATAAACAAAGAATTATGTGTGTGCAAATGTATTGCAATTACTGTGCTACTACTTCCATTTTGTGGAATTCTTTCAGAAATCCAGGGAACATGGGATTGTGTACTCACGGGTACTCGTACTGGGGCACGACGCGTGGAAGAGTCCGTTTCATGGTTTGGATGCTAGAAGTACAGTTATATACATTACCTATGAAGTTTTCAAATATTTTAAACAATGCTGGCGACAGCCAATGTCCAGTGTGAAATCCGCCCATGACGAAAAAAGCTCAACTAATAAAGGCAAACGTTGTTAAAGTGTTCATCATTCCAGTGACGCCAGTCCTCTGTGGTTGCACTGGATTAACGCAGATTGTTATCGATTGTGTGATAGACTCCGTTTATAGGCCGATAGTCAAACCGTGTTATGAAACAAAAATTTTTCAACACAATGAGCCTAATGCAGACATTCAGCCCATGACATACAGACAGACATATGTGTGTCCTGTAACACTTTAGTATACAGCCACTCTAATTTTCATTCGATATTCATTCGAATATTTTAGCAATATTAACATTCTTGGCAATACTGTGTATGTAACCACACAATTGTTTTGTGTTTGTAACAACTATGTTACACAGAAAAAACCTTTAAGTCCCTTTGTACTCAGGTGTTAATTTTAGAGAATGTAGAAAATTTAGACTATGACATCATTGAATATTGTCTCTGATTGGCTTGGAGGGCATTTTATAGCATGCATTATTGCCCTATAACGGAGGGTATTCTCGTACGGTAAAATTCAACAGCAATAAAGTTAGAGCTTGAAGTTGAGCTCAGTCATATGTAAAACATTGTTTGGATTTTTGAATCATATTGTCATAATGCCAAGATAGGATGGTAGTTTGGTTAGCTAAGCTAGCGAGTCAGTTTATTTTGTTACCAAGGCAACTGCTGTAGCTACCAAGTAAACCTGCTAGCTACTTCAGTGGATTTTGGTCCTTAGTAGAGCATGCCACTTGCCAGGATTCAGGTTTCTGGGTTCGATTCCCACAGAGGGCCAGTATGAAAATGTATGCACTCACTATAGTGTCACTCTGGATAAGAGCGTCTGTTAGACGATGTGAATGTCGACACATTTCTAGCAGCAAGACACGTCACATTCTAGATATGGTACAAAATGGATAATCAACTTGGAGCTTTTGTGTGTTCTCTGGAAAATAATGCAACACCAGAGAGTATGCAGTCCCTCCTTGGAATATCCCTTATTGAAGTATGTGGCTACACACCAAAGTGTTACAGATATCACTGGATAACAATGTGTGTTCATGGAAGCTAGTGGAAGGTCAACGGGGGTCATTCATCGCCCTGAACAGTGGAGGAAAACGTACCACATGGTGTATTTCAAAACAGACGTAAGACTGACTGTTCTATTTGGACAGCGTACTTGATTGAATAGAACGAATCGCTAGATGCATCACACTCAGGATGGTAACAAGACATAAAAATGACCTACGTATAGTATATAGCAATATTATAATATTGTTCTCACTGTAAGGTCAATATTTACCTGCTTCATCTGCTTTGAAAAAACTAAAACAAGTGATACATTTAAGGCCAATGTAAAGTGATATGAGTAACCGCAAAACTTTCAACCAGAAAACCACAAGTTTATCTGGAATACCTGGGTGAGAAGATGAAGAATAGCAAAAGAGAGCGGGGTAAATGTACAGGTAAGTCACATCCACGCGATACACTCAAGCACACAATCCCAGAAAGACCACACCCATTATGTTACGACACAACATGTCTCTTCTAAAAAAATAAAGTTTCAATGGTTGCAATAGGTGACGAAGAAGATTCTCTTCCTCAGCTTTATTTCCCTCTTTCCGTCACTCTCTCTCTCTCTCCATTAACAAAAGTAAAATCTACAAAAAGATCGCAGTTTTACGTACAATACAAAAACTGAGGAGGTCAAAAACAGCGTTTCGGCTGCATTTTCTACCAGTCTGGTTTCAAGGAAGACTTGAACTTTAGAAAAAAAAGGTATCTTTGTTATCCTCTCGCAAGGAATGTCTTTGTCTGTCTGCCTCTGAAATATCCCTCAATGGTTTTTCAAATCGTATCAGTGGACTGGGGTAATAAGATCCCCCACCCCTGACCCGCTTCTCTACGATTCTACAGTTGGTCCTATTCCAAGCATCTTGTGTGTCACCCATGTGCTTAGTCTGGGAGTCAGAGGACACTTCCTGTTTACTTCCTGCACAGACAGGAAGTGGGAGGGAGTGAGAGGAAAGGCTGGAGGTGGAGGATGGCCTTTGAACTCAAACCCACTGGGCATCGGCCGACAGGCACCTCTCTCCCGACGGACCAGACGAACCAGAAGGTAAACGAGAAGGAGACAAGAAAGACGACTAAAATATTCCTGAGTGCAAAAGTGTGAAGCTCCAAGGGTGGGAGTCTTTGGGGTTGGGGACCTCTGCTCCATATCGCCTCCTGGTGGCAGAGTGAGGAGAAGCCTGGGTTTGAGGAGTGCAACGTCTGCTTTGGAAATCCCAATGATGCCTAATCCCAGACCCTATGGTGATTATTAGTACTCGGCCTTGTCCCTCGAGCTGCAGTCTTAAAGCCACAGTCTCTCACTTGCAGCTTGGCAACCGGCGCGGTTTAGTCTCCTGCTATGTAGCAGCTGTCCTCTGCTCTTCCTCGCCCTCCTTTCCTTCACCCTCTCCCTCCTCATCTTCCTCTTCTAACTCTGTCATACATTGCTCCCTGCGTACCACTTCACCCTCATCCTCCACTCCCTCCTCCTCCTCCTCCTCCTCCTCCTCCTCCTCGTCCTCTACATCCACGTCGTCCTCTTCCACATCCACCTCCTCCTGCTCATCCAACGGTATCTCTGTGGATTCCGAGTCCTGCGTACAGAGCGTTTTCGAGTCACAGCTATTATCCTCCTCCTCTTCCTCCTCCGGTTGACTCCCGCTGTCTTTCTCGGTGTCCGTCTCTCCGTCCTCCTCCAGGGTGAGCTCGAACTGGAACTTGTCCCCGGGGGGTCGGCTGCTGGCGTCGTCGGGCTCATCCGGGGCAGGCGAGGGGCTTTGGGGGATGGTGCTCTGGTACCACTCCCTGTTGTCCTCCAGGGTGTCCAGGATGTCCTGGGCGTCAGGATGGACCAGGTCTGCCCACGTCTCCCACAGAGGGTGGACGATGTAGTCGATGAACCCCACCTGGTATAAGGGGTTGGAGGGAGAAGGGAAGACAGAATCAGTGTGTCGCTCTTAACTCGTCCGACCAGATTCCGACCAGCTTTGTTTGTGGTGGCCTCGTCGGCGTCTTTACGGAGTGTACTGCCTTTACCTGACTCTTCTGTACCGAGGCGTTGTGCTTGTCACACATGGCGCTGATCTCCATGCCTCTCTCCCTCTCCCGGTCCCCCTGGCTGAAGAACTCTTCCATGATGCGGTCCGTCCACTGGCGGTACAGCTGCAGGGGTTTGGTGGGGTTGCTGAGGTCCGCACAGTGGACCATGTTCTGGAGGACCTGGGTGTGGGCAGAGGGAGGATCGAGCGTGAGAACACAACTTCACCGGGGTCAACAACGTGAACGACGCAAAAGCACGAACAGCCACAACATCCTCACGGTCAACTGCCAAACTCTCGCATTCTCATCCGCACATACGCAGTAACATTCTGCAAACTTGAAAAGAGAGAAAAAGAAAGAGAGATAGAGAGAGAAAAAAAGAAGATGAAAATTACAGAATTAGAGGAAGGGAGGAAGAGGATTAGAGGGTCAGGTTTTGTTGGGTCCCTACAATCTGTCTACAATCTGTCTGGCAAAATAAAATAAAGAAAACGTTTGTATTGTAACCACTCGCGTGTGTTTCAGCGGCCCACCTGTATTCTGTCATTGTAGTTGTCCAATAGCAGCACTCCAGAGCTGGTCACCTTCTTGGTCTCCACCATGGTCTTCAGGTCTGCCAGGAGGTTCATGTGCTTAGACATGTCTGTGGCCAGCACCTACAGGGATGAGGGGAGAACCATGTTGGATTAGGTCTCTCAGGTGCTAAGACGGAACTCATCTGTCAGGCTACAGTGTCAAATTGCACGTTTGTTTGCAATTCTGACCACGTCATTAAAGCCATTGCTCAGCTACTGATGTCACTTAGCAGACGTTCTTATCTGGAGCGACTTAGTGTATGGAGCCTTATCGAACCCAGCCTCATGCTCTACCAATCGAGCCACGTGAGACCCTTTTCAAATTAGTGTGCGACGATTGGTAATTGAGCTGTCTTCTAAAAAATAAAAATACTTCAGACGTGTCTTTAAAAACATAATCCAAACACCTTATTTCAGGCAGCGACAGCAGGGAAATTTGATACCCACCAAAAGCTGGTTTTATCTGTAACACATTTGGTTTTGGCCGAATGTTGACAGCAGAAAATCAGCTTATAAAGCCGCAAAGCAACACGGCCCATAAGTAAATGAAATAGAAATACTACGATTTTGGTGCCTGATGAACTTTGTATTTAGAAACAATAAGTGATGTTTTCTACCAATTTCTTTTTAAATTGATTAAAAGAACCCACAGGCCAACAATATTGGTTGCAAATTAGTCATTTCCTGACTTGATTAAAAAATAAATATCGGTTGATTCTAAAAAAAAAAAAAGATTTGAAACAACGAGTTTCATGTAGAACTTCATTAGAGTTATTTCCTGTCTTTATAGCCCTTTCTACTGTTGCATGGCCTCTGGGAGGCTGGCGGTCTAAGCCTCTGCCTCCGGTCCTTGTACTGTACATCCCTACAGCTTGGGTTGGAATCCAGCCCACATAACATTAATAAAAATAGTCTCCATGAAGAATAACTTGCCTAAAGATATCTTTAAAAAACTTTTTTGCATGTCCATGCTCATTCATGATGCAATTTAGGTCTAGCAAGTGTATCAGCTGTGTGCTATGCATTTCCACATTGAAGGGAAAGAACTTTGTGGATACGTTCAAGTTTACGAATAGCAAAACATGTACACGTCTGCTATTTTGTTATTATGTTTTTGCAGGCTATTTTAACAAACCATAAACAAACTAATGTTGAACAGCTGGAGATCCAGGTCAATACATGAATAACCACAAACACTGATTAATTAACTTGCTCAGTTCATCCATTTCACTCACTATGTCTATGACCATCTTTCTGAGGGACTGTCGTTGTTTTTTGGTCAGGTTCTGAAAGATGTCACAGTTCTCTTCTTGTAGCAGCTTGAAGCCAACGGCTAGGTGGTGGTTCTCCAGGACAGACGAGTCATTGTACATGAGGGCCAGCTCAGAGTCTAGAGGGAAACAAGCAACCGCAGCACATGGTGAGGAAGCTGCTCTGTGGATGTTGGGAATATTACAATCAGGCACTTTTCCAAAGCGGCATCCACTGGATGAATACTTTTCATATCAAATAAAACACTTAAGTAGAAGCCAGCAACTTTGTTCTTGGAGGGCCAAAAACACTTCCAGAAGTGTTTCAGTCCTTTAAGACATGGGTTGCCTACCCGTGCTTTAAAAGCTTGTCAGGTATGAGAAGCATGTTAGCCATCCCTCTCTCTCTCTCTCCCTCCCTCTGCCTCACACCTGCATGTTGCAAGTATGTCAAGAAGTCAAATTGCTTTTGTGTTGTTCTGGAACGGTATGTGGTGGTACCGGAACGGTATGTGGTGGTACCGGAACGGTATGTTATGGTACCGGAACGGTATGTGGTGGTACCGGAACGGTATGTGGTGGTACCGGAACGATATGTTATGGTACCGGAACGGTATGTGGTGGTACCGGAACGATATGTTATGGTACCGGAACGGTATGTGGTGGTACCGGAACAGTATGTTGCAGTTCTGGGACGCTATGTGGTTGTCTATCTCACATGCAAACACACAC
Organism: Esox masquinongy; assembly: GCA_016801175.1. Taxonomy (NCBI): domain Eukaryota; kingdom Metazoa; phylum Chordata; class Actinopteri; order Esociformes; family Esocidae; genus Esox; species Esox masquinongy. The sequence goes on along the minus strand of JACXGI010006014.1, from coordinate 36,711 downwards.
ACAGACTCACAAACAGACACAGCTTCTAAATGTTGGTTCCAATTATTTTGTGTTGTTGGAGGCTAAAGTTAATAATGTTATGTCACAGGATTGCATAACTGGTAAAGATGAAAATCAGCTCAACTTAGAGAACAGAAAATGCAATTCCAACACTGTACAGTCTAGTGAATCAGGGATGTCTTTTCCAACTGTCAAGATTGTCTCAGTAAAAAAACATGTTTGTGTCAATGTTCAAAGTTTGCTCATTTGGCCGATCATTGTACGTATTATAATTTATGTCTCATTTCTATAAAATATGCTCTGTACAATTGTTTAGGAGACAGATTAATGACTGACAGTAACGTGTCTCTGTCTGTTTTAGGGTGAACTTCTTATGTTTGAGTGATTGTTTTACACACTAGCTCATTTCATTAACTCTCTTTCAATCCCTCACACATGCGTGTGCGTACACACATACACACATGCGCACACGCACACGCACACACACACACACACACACACACACACACAGTCACACACATTTGGGGTCTGGGAATAATTGAAGTCTTTGTCTCCTCTACAATGAACTCATGTGGAGTCATCAGCCCTCGTCTGCTCATCTAATGACGGGGATTCCCCACAGTGAGATGGACCAAACTGTCCGCCTGTCTCTTGCTGTCTGTCTTCTGTGACAACGTACGTCTGTCATGTGTGGGAGATGGGAAAAAGCATATGAGAAAGCCAACTCACTGGTGCTGATTAGAAACTGGTTTGAGACCCCAGGGTGGTCAACGTCGTGAATAGCACTGGCAAAGATGGCCGCCAGGATTTCCAGGTCTGTGAACACAGCCTAAGAAAGAAAACAAGTGGAGAAATCAATGTGAGCACTTAAAAAACATTCAGAACAAAAAAAAAGACTTGCAGTCTTACTTGTTTGAACCTTCCTGTTCAAGCAAACACTTAAAACCAGAGTCATGTTCAAAAGGGAAGAAAATACATTCAAACAGAGAGACACTACATGGACTAGTCGGAAAAGAAACGCTACACAATGTTGTACGTTTCCTTCCCCTTAATGAACACAGCTAGTTAAGTATTCCATCCATTTAACTGTCAATTAAAGGGCCAGACAACTTTTAAGCCAAACTTCCCAATTAGGGAGGCGTCAGTGGCCACCACATTTGGGTTAACTAGAGCGGTTACGGACTTTCTCCGGGACAGAATAACAGATTACATAATTATCCCGTGTTTAAAACAAACAATACTAACACAAGCAAACATGTAAACCGTCATAAGAAAGGTGAACCCCATAAAGCGTTAGAGATGGTACATTCCCCTACCTCCAGGGCAGGCGTGGACAGAAGCACGTGAGTGGACTGGGTGACATCAGCAGCATGGATGTTGTTGTGATAAGCTACGTCGCCGTGGTAATGGTCTTCTAGGGTCATCAAATAGGTTATAAATGTGTCTAATGGTATTTTGAATGTTTTTAATAGGTCCCTTTCCTGAAAATGAAACACAACCGGACAGTCGGTCATAACAGGAAATTAAAATTAGGGATCAACTAACGGCTATTCTCAACACACACACACACGCACACACATACACACACACACACACACACAATTATTTGGCAGTTAAAATTACAGGTTTTATACAGTAGTTATTCAGTAGTATACACATTCTTACCTGGAAAATGGTGTACATCATGACCGTTAATGGCCGGTTCCCCGAAAGTTCAGTTACTTTAAAAAGATTAAGGCCCCATTTATTGACATCCTCAAGCTCCTGAAATTACACAAGGCCACAGAGAAACAATAAACACATATACACATCACACAGAGAAACAAACCTACTTTATAAACACATTCATTATTATCAGACAGAGGCTTGAGTCAAATCAAAACAGAATTGTACACTGCAAAAAATGTTGCAAATGGAACAAGACAACTTCACTATTTTTGAGGAGATATTTGCTTGAAATAAGTGAAATAATCTGCCAATGGAACAAGACAAATTACACGATATTCAAGGTATATTTTCTAAAAACAAGCGGTATATTCTAGCTTGTTAAGAAAAATGTACCTTATTTTAAGGATGGTTAGATTTTTCTAACCTGAAAACAAGTTAAATATACTTGATAAGACAGATATTTTTTGCAGTGTAAGTACTGTATAAATCGGCACTGCAGTTCAGTTATATAACATATAAACATAAGATGTAGGAAACTATCTCTGTAACCCACTATCGGATCATTGCGGATGGATCAACTGATAGTAGAGATATAGAAAAAACAACAAAGTCAGTATAATCATAATTGGAGTGTGTATATTCACAGATGCTGTTCTACTTTTCCCCAACACATTGCGTTGCTTGATTGATACCAGCCCGTCTCCCACGCTACCACATGAAATACACCAATCAGCAAACCAGTGTGGCATAAAATTACAGAGGGGGCCTTTTAAGTCATCCAGTTACCAGAATCATCTTAGTCCACATTACTGTGTGGGACAGATACTGCCATCAACTTGACCTAATAAATTTCAACCTAATTCTTGAGCGGTTATGGGCACTGGAAGTTTAATAAATACTAGCACATGTGTGCCTTGATCTGACCTCTGCCACGCGACAGTGTTTTACCCTGACTGTAAAGAACTGTGGCTAATCCCAAACCAATTTTCTTGGGTGAAAAATCAGAAATACAAATGCTGTATAACAAATTGGGTAAATAATATATTTTCATACAAATATGTATCCCAAATATATAAGTAACACATGACAAAACAACTAAAAAAAGCATAAACACTATACTATTTGGCATTTCTTGAACATTTCCCATATTAAAATTTTAAATGTAAAAAAATGTCTTCATGGTAAACTGAGCATCTTCTGAAGGTTAAACATGAGCTCAAATTGCTCTATTACCGTCGCCAGTTCGTCCTCCGTCTCGGTCTTGACCCCGAACCGGGGTATATTAGAGTTGGAGAGGCTGGTACTGTGCTGCAGCTTCTTCACGCCACTGATCTGACACATGGGCTTTGCGTTCTTCTTGTCCGTCTTCTCCTTCTGCGTCTGTGGACACGGCATCTCCACATCGTGCTGCTTGTCTGACGGGGGGAAATGATCAGACAACATAGATGGAGGATGACAGAATTGTTAAGACTGTTAAGACCTTGTCATGGAAATATGTTCAGCCTATGGCCGAGGACCCCTAACTGTTATATACACAGTATACTGTATGTACAGGTATATGTATGTAGATATTCACCCTGTATGTACTTGTGTGGGCCTTTATATATAACCTTTATATAGTATTCTAACTTTGCCCCTTACTCAAAGTCTCTCTACATCCCCTGTGACATTTTCAGAAATTTGGGTCAAACATCTGATTTCTACTGTGCTTTTGAGCATGTTCACCTTCGCCACGGCAACACGGTGGAAGTGCTGAAACATACTGAAGCTAGCACATTCCCTTGACGCTTCCCTTCCTGGCAATGGTAGATTTCCCAGAGCAACTATTTTAACACTGGATGGCCCCAAGCAGTCAAGATGTAAGTCAATCTCTTATCTGAGGTAAACGTCAGCTGTTTTATGTTTGTTCAGTGTGTTCATACTAAATGTTGGGCTCTTGTTACTTGTGCTGTTTTGCTGGGTTAGTTAGCTGGCAAGGCTATTTAGTTGGCTAAATAGGAAAGCTACCTGGCTGGCTAGTTTTCTCACCATATGGACTTCATAATCATCCTCACTATGTCAGGTCCTGAGTGGGGGCCTCTAGGCATCTCTATGCACCTGGGGGCCACAGTCAGGGCCTGATCACAGAGGTGCCTCTAGGCATCTCTGCATTCCATTTTTGATTGTCCTCAATTAGAGGCAGCTGTCCTGCATTGCTTCTAATTGGGGACCCTATTTCAGTTGCTCTGTTTTTCCTGAGTTTGTGGATCATTGTTTGTGTTAGTGTGTGCACTCAGTTTGTGGTCTGCCGGTTTTGTTGGTTTCGGTTTGGTAAAGACCATTAAAAGGATGTTTCCCCTCAACTCTGTGCCTGTGTCCTGCCTCCTCAACTGTGACACACTAAGTGGTTTACTGGTGGCTAAATTCACTATTGCAGCTTGAAAGTAGAAAGTACGTTTTGTAAAAGGCTTAGTAAAAAGCTTAGTTAACGGGCTAGTTGGTTAGCAATCTTGCTAAATAATTTTGTATTGGTTTTAATATATATATATGTTGGATCATGGAGTTAATTACCCAACTATATTGCACAGTATATACTGCACTCTACCACAGTCTTGTATTCAGGTCAGCTGGAAACTTGAATAAGAACCGTAGTGTTTATCCCACACATGCATGTCATGCATACACGCATGTCAGTCCATACAGAAATAAAACAAGATGTCTTTTTATACACAAACTATTTGAAGGCTTTTGTGGAACTGGTAGTTCAACACTGCACTAATGGGGACCCTGGGAGGACCTGTACATGTACTTGTTTTTCAAAGTATGGAAAATAGCCCAACAGGAAGATCGGTAAGGCTTACCTAAGAAGGTGCTGGAGATGAACTCAGAGACCTGGTTCCCAGAGCGACTCATCTCAGACAGGTGAGACAGCTCCCTGTTCAACATCCTCTTGAACTGGAGACGTGCACAGAGAGAAAAGAGCCGAAGGGAGAGAGAGAGTGACGTAAAAAGAAAGAGAGAGAGAAAGAAAATGTGACAGAAACAAAGAGAAAGATTTAGAAAGAGAGAGAGAGGGAGAGAAAGAAATGGAGAGGGGAATTACTCATATGCACACATGGATAACAGGGTGAACAATAATGTACTTGAGTGTTGCTTTTGATGCATCTACAAGAGGGACTTTCTTGGCCTGACTATCATTACATTTTCTGTCCAGCGTCATGTGTTCTTACATTATACATTTCAGGCACTCGGCAGTCACACACAGATGCTGTGAGCAACAACAGCAAACATATTGCACATCTTGAATATGACTACACATATTATCTGACATAGGGATAATATCTAAGATTTTCCAGGATGTCTTGTGCAACTTTGTTTTTTGGCTAATGTGACATGCTATTCACAAATTTCTATAAGAGGAATACTTCTTCCATGTTTGAGAACAAATTTTATTTAATTTTACTTTGCAAGGTACAAAGAATGTTGCGTTTTCTAACCGAGGAAACGGAAAAAGACATAAGTCTACCCAACAGCACAGCAATACATTTGTATGAAGACATCTACAGAAAACGGCTAACATTTCTGGAATTCTAGCGCAATGCTTTAGGTGGAAACATGACTGCTATATCTATTCTTTCTAAAATCAATCAGTATTAAATCATGACAGTGTAAAATTATTCGACCTATTGACTAATTAATGATAACCGCTTATTAAAAAACAGGTCAAGCAAACCCTTCTGTAAAATGTTTGGAATGACAGACATCCAATCCAAAATTGCCAAATTCAAACACACAAGCTTTACCATAAGCTTGGCTATCTGGTTGAAGTTCAAAACAGAACACCATGAAAAATATTTTTAGACAGAAACAAAAAAATCTTACTGTTCCAGATAATCTTTCTGTTTATAAATCTGCAGTCCACAATTTGCTGCCTGACAAAATCATACTGGAATAAGCTTGAACTCAAAATCAGCATCAGACTTTTATGCATGGCCAAAAAACACAATGTATGTAAATAGTTTTTCTCTGGCATTTCTGACGTAGTAAAATCAAATGCATAGTTTGATAGACCCAGAACATGTACACAAAAGGTTTCCCTGGAAATATGGTTTTACATTGGTTATGACATGATCCATTACCTTGATTACATAATCCATTACCTTGAAGACATAACCAATGAACTTGATGACATAATCCATTACCTTGAAGACATAACCAATGAACTTGATGACATAATCCATGACCTTGATGACATAATCCATGACCTTGATGACATAACCAATGACCTGGATGACTTAATTCCCACATTTTCCTAGGAGGCATACTTTTTGAAGCATTATAGAAAAACAACTGAACTGATGAAAAAAAGACAAAAAATAATTCATCAAGGAGTGGCTATATAATCTATGATAAAGTTGTGTAAATAACAGAGTCCATGTCAACTGAAAGTCCAAAGGAACATAAATAACAGGAAAGACTGGGGGAGAACATTAAGATCCAAAACCAACACAAGCACGTCTATAGATTCGTCTTCCATTAGATCTTAGAAACAGACCTAACATGGCCGTGGAGAAGATCCTAGTGGCTTATGATAAAGACTGCACTGCTGTCAACACCTGCCTATATTTTGAGCGGCTTCTTAACCAGTCGGGTAAGCCCATTGCTGAGAGCTGGCCAATCAGCAGCCATCAAGCCCAAATGGAGCAAGAGCCCTCAAGATCTACATATAATGCAGGTGCTTGGTCTTTATCTGGTATTTTTGATTGATTGACATGAAGGTTGTCCCGGTGAATCTCTCTGAAGCACAGGTAAACTCTGGAGATCAGCAGACCATTGTTCCTGAGTGGCAATATTAGATGAGAATAACCCCAACACGCAGTAGCACACATCTACAATATTTCACAATGGGTCAGAAGTGAGAGAAAAAAGTCCCTGACAAGAAGGGGAAGCGTGTATGAAAGAATCCGCAGCTTACTGAAAAAAAGCCAGCTGTTTAAGATCAATGACGCACATCCTCTGAAACTCTCAGAAACAAGCTCTGAGGTTTGCTGCTGTGAAGAGAAACAGCTTCTATGCTTTTGTGCAACGCTCTCTGTGTGTGTGTTATATGGAACAATTGAGGTCTGGTGGTTAGTGATTGGCTAGTAACCAAAACATTGTCGGTTCAAAACCCTGTAACAACAAAAAAAAATATGTCTGTTGTTGTGTCCTTGAGCCAGGCACTCAACAGGATTTGCTGCTGCAACTCACCCCGTAAAACAGGGCCTGATTAATTGACTAAAATTACAAGGCCATATAAAGGATTTTAATGGTGTCCTTGAAACATCTTATAATGCAAATTTACAGTACATTCTCAGCAAAAAGAAAAACCCAAAACAAATCAGTAGCAATTATTCATTTTTCAACACTTTTTTGGGGGGAAAAAGTGGTAGTGTTTTTGAAAGAAGGTCATGTTTTTGACGAACAATCCCTGGTTGTAAGAACGGGGCTATAGAAAGGACAGGGATGAAAAGAAACAATGCAGCACTATTCAGATGGAGCTACGGTAGTGACACCCTCTCTCCCCATGTCCTGGTCCTTGGTCCTTTTGAGTTTGTACACACAGGGGAAGACAGGCCATGCAGTGGTCCTCTAATGTACTTGTAAAGGAGGGTCTGCATAAGAGTCCGGTATAGCCCTCAGGCACGAGACTGTCTTCTTAAAGGAGGTGGTTGCTGTTGTGGTCCTTGAGCAGTCCTTGACTGCTCAAGGACCACAGCAACTCCAACAAGCTGAACGAACCAGTTGGTTTCCGCGATAACAGTATGTTGTAATGAACAGCCAGCTGGCTTGGGTAGAAATGTCAGATATGTGTCGGGACTATTTGAAACTAAAGTGTTTTGAATAGTAAATACAGTACTACTGTATTTTCTATACATTTCTTGTAGACGAGGCATCGTCACCAGGCACTGATCTAGACGTGAGCTTGGTAAATATAATGCAGCTGTTGATGAAACAGACAGTAAGTCAACCAGGACATTCACACAAGCCTAAATTAAATTAATTAAAAAAATGATTAAGAGCGGCAAGAGTGCTTTAAGTTCCTTCCCGTCCACCAATAAATCACCAATAAACTTGCATGGTCCCCACACACCCAGATAGTCGTCAAGAAGCCAGTCAGTATGCCCTCCCCCACCCAGAGATTGCCAGGCACTTCAGAGGACAGTGCGAGAAGCTGAGTTCATCACCGGGGCAAAGCTCCATCATCCCAAAACCTCTACACCAGGTAGAGCCAGGAAAGCTCTAAGAATAGTCACAGCCACCCAAGTCTTAGACTATTGTCTATATTTCTGCAGGCAGGTATGATGTTTGGTACCAGTACCTTAAGCCTGTAATTGACAAGACTCTGCACAGCTTCTACCCCCAAGCCATAAGACATCAAGAAGACTGAATAAAGATTTTTAAATGGCTACCTGCTAGATGCGTCGTCTCCCGTTATGCACATTACTGTAAGTATTAATTATATATACATACACCCCCCCCCACAAACAAATGTTGAAACACACAAACACACACACACACACATACACACACACACACTCACACATATAAAAATATCAAGTTTGGGCATTGGCTGTGCCACTCAAGGACATTCACAGACTTGTCCTGAAGCCACTGCTGCTTGTCTTGGCTGTGTGCTCCGTTATTGTGTTGAAAGAATCTCCATCCCAATCTGAGGTACTGTGCACTCAGAATCATGTTTTCTTCTGTGCCTTTGAGAAGAATTCCCAAAGCATGATGCTCCAGCCACCATGCTTCACCGTGTTTTCAGCAGAGGTAGCTTTTGACATTCAGACCAAATAGTTTGATTTTGGTCTCATCTAAACCACATAATATTTCTCCACATCCTCCGAGTGCTTCAGACAGCATGTCAAATGCCTTTTACTCAGGACTGACCTCTGTCTAGCCACTCTAAAGGCCAGATTGATGGAGTTCTGCAGAGATGGTTGTCCCTCCTGCCAGTTCTCCCATCTCTGCAGGGAAACTCTGAAGCTCTATGAGAGTCACTGGGAAATGTCTTAGTGGTATTTCACAGTGATGGAACCAATTGTGCTCCTAGGAACTTTCAATGCATTCAATTTTTTTTCCCGAGATATACGCCTTGACACAATCTCAGAGGTCTTTAGAGAGTTCCTTGGACTTCTTCGCTTGGTTTTCACTTTGACATGCACTGTGAGGTTTTTAGACCTTACATAGACATTTGTGTGTCTTTATAAATAATGTCCAATCTACTGAGACTGCCACAGATGAACTCCAATATATACATGATATATTTCCGTTTTTTTGTTTTCAAATAAAATGGCACAAAGTTCCAAAACATGTTTTTGCTTTGTTAGTGTGAGGTATTGTTTGTAGACTGATGTAATTATAATGTAACTATATAACAACAAAATGTGGAGTAAGTGAAGGGCCTGAACACTTTCAGAATTCACTTTATATATAATAGATTTTGGTAAAGGAAAAAATGCCCTCATCAAGAAAAATGTAAACGTAGGCCTTTTTTCCTAGTGCTCTGTCAACTCTCAAGGTTCGTCCCGGTTTTATACAATTTTAACAAAGAAATGGGCCATTTAGCTGTAAGTACTACCTAGAAACCATCGCCATTCCCCAGAAATAGAAGAACAACCAAAGAACGCTGACGTAAAGATGCAGACACTAGGCCATTGTTGTAAATTGATTCAATGTAAGGCCTAGTGTCTGCTGATTTTCCTTTTCAACTTAGAGTTTGACAACCAGGTGACGGGAATGTCTGTGACAGCTGAAACTTGTGTCTAGTCAGTCTATAAGACCACACCTCATACTAGTGTGTAGTCAGTCTATAAGACCACACCTGATACTAGTGTGTAGTCAGTCTATAAGACCACACCTGATACTAGTGTGTAGTCAGTCTATAAGACCACACCTGATACTAGTGTGTAGTCAGTCTATAAGACCACACCTGATACTAGTGTGTAGTCAGTCTATAAGACCACACCTGATACTAGTG
>JACXGI010006014.1:0-17065 GCA_016801175.1 Esox masquinongy | reverse complement strand
CTCTCTCAAGGAAACGGCAAGGGCTCGCACTAAACCCTGGAGTGGACTCCAGCCCGGAATGAACTCCGGGCCGGACTCAGCCCCCGGACTGAACCCCGGACCGGACTGCTTACAGTCACCCTAGGGGTCGTTCGCCAGCGTTGCCACCCACTGTACACACTGCATGCTAACAACAACACACTATTTCTGTCACTAGACGGCAATGGCCACACACACCCAATACACTTGGGAAGCAAATGGGGAACACAACATGTCTATTTTTGTCCGGTTCCAAATACAGTCTAGGCCGCTCCTCCTAATAATCAACACCAATCTATCAGAACGAGGAGCAGGCCGGGGCATCATTGCTCTGGTTAATGGAGTCAAATGGAAACATTATTTTTCCTTGTGGATTCAGGTCCTCATCGAACTCATTCGATACACACACATCTTAGAACGTCACAAGCAGCTGGTCACTTTTGCTAGAGAAGCTGAGGGGATCTATAGCTGCCCGTGTTTTTTTTTCAGTTCAGCTAGAACAAAAACAACTAATCTCAAATCACAAATCTATATTATGGTCATTCAGGACTCAAAAACATTCAACTTAATGAAGTAAAAGAACGGACAACAAACCAGTCTTAAAGAACAGTGTAATACTATTCTCTGAGTGCTCTTTATTGAGAAAATTTTATCTACAAATATCTGAAAGGCCATCTTTAGAAAGCACAACAAAACACAATAGACCATGTGTAAACCTTACTCTTTGTCCCCCCCTTCTGTCCACCTCTGGTACGGGTGTTGCAGTGTCAGTTACGAAATCCCTGATCTGTACGCTATTAGATAAATGAAAGCCTGTAAACCAATCCAACCCACTCAGAATCAGATCTGTAATCACAGCAATTATAAAGAACCTAGTGAAGAGAACCATCAGGTCTGGAACAACGCACCAGACCTGATGAAAGACACCCCAACAAAACTGTGTTAATTATTCACAAAAAGAAAGAAAACAGACTTCAACAGGGAGGAAATACCTAGAGTTACCCAATAAGAAACCTTAAAGTCCATGTTCCATGACAAAAAAAACAGCATGCTTTAATGAGCAGAAACCCTGCACCAAGGCCAACCATATAGTCCTTCTGACACGGACCAATGGAACATCTAGATTACTCCCAAAGTTCACAAATTCACAAACCAATTGCTTCTCAAAGAAAAAAACTTGTCACAGCATCAAAGCATAACCCATTCATACGTATGCAGGCAGGCGGTCCACGCTCAAGAAGCCAACCAACCTTTCGGGATACAAACTAGAGTTGAATGAATCAATCAATCCTGAAATGGCCACGTTTGTTCAGCATCCACCGAACACCCATCCACAGACGATTTGTTTCTGTTAGCATTTACTTCTGAGCCCTCTTTCCGTAACCAAAGCCTCTTTCATGATTTCACTGGGCAGCAACACAGATGTGTTTTTAGTATGCAACTGTATCGTCTGCTGGAGGAGGTCTGTGCATGTGTCACTGACAATGTCCAATCAACATCATCAACTGGGAAAAGGAAAAATGTTTGTTCACAGAAAGAGCTGCCCACATATCCCAGTTCACTTTGTTCCAGAAGAGTGAGTGTGTGTGTGTGTGTGATTGTGTGTGTGTGTGTGTCTTGGTCTTACCTGAGAAAGAGGATTTTGTGATGGGTGGTTGCTGATTGCACATTGGGGACCTCCTGGTGAAGGAAAAGGCAGAGAAACAGTGTTTGATCTCTCTTTATCAATCTCTCTCTCTCCCTCACACACACACACACACGCACACACACACACACACACACGCACGCACACACGCACGCATGCACGCACACAACAATAACAGCATAAAATATTTTACTTAAAATGATATACGCACTTGTTTGAAGCTCTGTCTTGTTGCAAGTTGGTTAGTGCAGCAAAGTTGTTCCGTACCGTCCTCAAACTAGCCAGCACCTAGTCGGAGTGGGATGAAACGGAAAGCCATAAGACACCAGGGGACAGAATGTCTACAGGGACACACGTGGAGCACATCTTCACTCGTACACAACTTCTTAGTTTATCCAATACACTTCGGCACGTGACGTCACTTCCACCAGTTTTGCCCACTGGGTAAGAAGTCACATGCCAAAGACACCTGGAAGAGCACTGACCTGTGCGAATGGCGTGACAATCAGGTCGTCCCCGTGGCTGGAAGGAGAAGGGAGAGGACATAGGGTATTTACAATGAAGAAACATCCACACACTTCCCTCCTTCCTCGTTGGAGCAAAGGAAGCATGAGGAAAGTCAAATTCATGTTAAAGAATCTCATGCATTTGTCAACACAGTTAAACTATGTACAGTACATACAGTAAACATTTATTTAATTTTTTTTACATTTAAGTATTGCTCTCTGGAAACATTCAAATCAAAATGCCCAATGTAGGTTTCGTGTACTGACATATGGAAGGTTTTTCTGTGTGACAAGGTACAAATCAGGGGACAGGGGCATGCTGGGTCAAACAAAGATTCGAATCATGAGTTTAATGAAAGTAGCCATCCTTTCGCACTGGTGAAGGCTGACGCATGGGACGCGCAGGGAGAGGGAGCCTGAATGCGGACATCTTGTCCTGGGAAATGTTGGAACATGTTGTCTCTTCAGTTGCTCTGCCATCCTCAGCCCAAACACGGTATTTGATACAAAATCAACCATGAAATTAAACAAACTTTAATACGCTCTATGAATTAGCAGGCTTATACAGTGCTGTCTACAGTATACTTTTTTGGACAGTGACACAAGTTTTGTTGTTCTGCCTCGGTACTCGAGTACTTTGGATTCGAAATGATACAATGACGATGGGTTAAAAGTGAAGACTGACAGCTAAAATTTGATGGTATTTTCATCCATATCAGATGCACTATTTGGAAATTATTTTGAAAGAATTAGAAAGAATTTTGTACATAGTGCAACCCTTTAAGGGTACTAAAAGTATTTGGAAAATTTGCTTCACAGTTGTCTCTTATTAGCCCGGTGTGTTTGTTTGCATCACTAGTGTGCACACAAGAGATCTGTCAATGGTCAGGGTTTGCATTTGGAGTCAGATGCTGGAGTCTGATAAAATGAGGAACAAAGAAGTGTCAATGCAAGTGGCCATAATGACACAGATAAATCAGGATAAATCAATCAGCGTCATAGCCAAAACATTTGGTGTGCCAAAATCCATTGTCTGGTACATAAAGAAGAAGAAAGAACTAGTTAGCGCAGCAATGGCAAACAGAAGGAAGACCTCTACGGTGGATCACCTAAGAAGGCTCACCATAATGAAGAAAGAAAAAAATACCAACTGTTGATAATATCAGGAAAACTCTCCGGGACGTAGGCATGGATGAGTTAGCCACTAAGGTGCCAAAAAACTAGTAAGGCTCAAAAACCAAATGGGTTGGAAAAAAATACCAAAAAGAACTTGCATAGTTCTGGAAAACGTTATAGCGGTCAGATGTGATGCATGTCGATGTACAAGAGTGACGGCAAATGGAAAGTGTGGAGATACAAAAGAAACTGGCCAACATATCTGTGAAATAAGGTGGAGGGGGTGCCATGTTTCTGGCATAAATGGCTACCACCGTAACAGGCTCACTTGTCTTCATTGATGATGTGTTTGCTGATGGCAGCCACAGAATTCTGTAGTGTATAGAAACATATTGTCTGCTTAGACACAATGAAATGCTTCACCTTGTCGCAGGACAATTAATACAAAACACACTGCTAAAGCAACCAGGGCGTTTTTCAAGATCCAAAAAGTGCAATGAATCTTGACTGGCGCCATATATTTCCCACATTTTTCTTGCTGAAGACAGAAAGGAAAGCAATGATGCCCGGAAACAAACAGGACAAAACAGGAGAAAATGGTGGCAGTACAGTCTTGGCAAAGCATCACGAGGGAAGACACCCAGGGTGTGGTGGTGTCTATGGATACAAGATGCTGAACAAAAAAACTTGTGCCACTGCACTGTATGGACTACAGTGTATGGACTGCAGTGTGTGGACTGCACTGTATGTCAAAGTTAAGTTCAGATATTATGCAAATTACGTCATTCCCTTGCTTGAGTTTAGCCTATTTTTTAGTAATAGGAATTTGGGTTTGAAAAAATAAAAACGTTAGCAGGAGAGCTATTTGAAGCGATCTTGCCCATCTTGCAAAGTATCTGTCCCATTCTGTCATTGACAACTGCCTGCCAGACTGCTTGCCTTTCTGTCTGTCTGTCTCTCAGTCTGTCGGTCTCTATCCATATGCTGTGAAGGACTCTGCCTCAAATGTCAGGTCTAAATCCATCCGCTGACAGAGAGACAAAGACAGTTACAGACGCTCAGAGAGCTATTCTCTCCCAGTCATTACTGTTTTTTGCCCTTCTCTCTCTCTCTCTCTCCCTCTCTCTGTCCTTTCCAAACTCACCCCAACTCCTCTCTCTCCACATCTCTATCTTTCTGAATCTGAATCTTCTCTCCCAGTCATTACTGTTTTTTGCCCTTCTCTCTCTCTCTCTCTCCCTCTCTCTGTCCTTTCTAAACTCACCCCAACTCCTTCTCTCTCTCCACATCTCTATCTTTCTGAATCTGCTGGACTCCATTCACCCTAACGTCTCTAACCCCTGAGGGTGTCCTGTCCACAACAGAGACCTTCCGATTGTTCATGTTTAACACTTACATTCAAGGCATTTAGTAGACACTGCTATACAGAGCAGCTTAGACAAATGCATACTGTACATTTCCATCCTGGCTCCCCGTAGGGACTGAACCCACAACCTGTTGCAGGTTCAATGCTCTCTAAAACCATGAGTGTATGGTGTTTCTATCCCAATGTCTCTTTCTCTGTCTCTTTTCTTCCCTCATCCTCAGCTATCAGTGTCTGTCCTTCTCAGCCAAGGTTCTTCTTTCTCTCTTTGTTTCTCTCTTCTTTGCTGTCTCCCCTTGGTAGTTCCTGCCAGTCCTTTGATTTTTACAGAGGTGGCATCAGGCTTCTTGACTTTGTTCAAGGGAAGAACCAATCGATTGCCCCTTTTTTGTCCATGATGTTAATTAGAGAATAGTCGTATTGCATTCTGCTGTGTTCAGAAGAAGTGTATTCATAGAGAATTAGCCTAAAGGGTTGTAATATCTGTAGTTTCTTTTTGATGTCTCTATTGCCGAAAGACAAAATAGAGCAGAACTGTTTTGATACTATTAACATCACAAAATTAAAATTCTCTTTCTTTTTACATTCATAACTGGTCATTTATTCTGTGGCTTGTAATAAACGTTTTCAAATTAAATGTATAATAATAATAAACAGAGGATTAGCAAAGACCGCAGATATTGACATTAAAGAAGCTCTTAGCTGACCTCTTATGCTGTTTATTTCTGCACATACATCTTTTTGAGATTGTGATGTGTGTAAACTCTTCTTAATCAAATTTTAACTCATGAACTTTAAATGGGAGGTTTTTAGCAACACCCTGGCTAATTTCTGTTTGAGATTTTTTGGCTAATTATTATTATTTTTCATGAAGACCTGTTTAAAGTTGAGTTTCGGCAGAATTGTGATCTTCCCAGGGAATATATTTCTTTAAGTCATCACAAAGCATGTGTCATTTTTGCAGCCCACCCCACGTGCAGAAAATACACTCTGCTTACAAATTCAACCTGCAAACGGAATGACTGCAACAGAAACTGCAAAGTGTGACTTTGAAATCAACCCATGTACGATTGGCACAGTGACTGTTCAGTTTAACACGTGGTGTAAGGCCGCCATCAATTGGACAATGAGTGTATTTTCATGACGCTGCATGCATGCATTCCCAACATATTCACATGCATGGACTCGGGAGACACCTTGTTGGTAGCCTCCCCAGGAAGGAGGGGGGAGGGGCTTAAGCTCAGCCCAAATGGACCGAGGGACTGGTGGACTTCAGTCCTGATCCTAGAGACTGAGTACGCAAGCTTTAGTTCCAGGCCAGCACTAAGATCAACGATTCAACTGTGTTGAGCTTGAAAAACTGGCACGGCGTGTCCAACGATGGAAGGTTGTAGAGGCCCGCCAAAGAACACTGACTCAGGTGGAAACGTCCCGGTGCTCACTGAAGTACCATGGCAAATCATGTGTTTTTTGGTTGGTCTGAAAGTGGCTACTGTGTGTTTGTATACATGCGCATGTGCAAATCAATTGGCTAGTTAACAGATTGCCCTATCACATCTGACACACCGATTGGCTAGTTAGCAGAGAGAGCCCTATGAAATCCGACACACCGATTGGCTAATTAACAGAGAGCCCTATCGCACCTGACACACGATTGGCTAGGTGGCAGAGTAGCCTATCGCATATGTCATCTAGATTGGCTAGTTAGCAGAGTGCCCTCTCACATCTGACACACCGATTGGCTAGTTAGCAGAATGCCCTATCACATCAAACACACTAGTTGGCTAGTAAGCAGAGTGCCAAATTGCATCAGACAACCCAGTAGGTTAACAGGATAACGACCAATGTTATGTCACTGTCACGCCCCTATCAGACAAAGCTAATATGGAATGTCTTTGAAAAAGTTTGGCTAAAGCCTCTAATGCTAACTATTTTCTTTAGCCTACAGCAAACATCTATCAGTGTTCACAGAGCAGAGAAGCATGTTTTTCCCCACCTAAACAGTGGGTTTTCCCTGAGTATTGCACAAATCTGTTGAACATAGCCTGGCTGAGCTGAAGTAGCCAGATAAGTTAATGTTCAACAACGACGAGTTGGCAGTAATTCATAGGCAACCCAGGCTATGTAAAAAGTGCCAGGTTGCACTAAGATTGTTCAATCTCAACTCCTTCTGGCTTCTGAAGACATTTCAGTTATAAGTCACAATGGCATCACCTGATATTGTGCTTCCTTCCTTTTATTCATATTGGCCGGGATTATAGGGGAAGCTCATGGCAGGATCTCCCATGGGCCTTTGCATTATGCATATGGGGGTGTCGAGTTATGACGACTGAGGCAAACGAGCCTCCTGTGAGTAAAACATAAAACTACACTGAGAGCCCTGTCTATTCTGTTAAAAAGCCACAGTCACCTTCTCAAATTCAGCTTGTCTTGCATAATGCACAATCATTCGTTAATTCGCCATTGCTCCAACAGTCCACATGTTTTTGTGCACAGTGATGGTTGTGATGATGTAATGTCTTTTGATTTACTGTAAAAATACAACACTGATTTCTTACTGTAAAAATACAACACTGATTTCTTTTGATTTTGTTGAAACAAAATTGCCGTAAACATTTGTAGGTACTGTAGCTTGCAACGTATTTTTGCGATGTCAAAATAAATGAGAGTGAATAAATAAATGACCAGGGTATTGTAGGTAATGTAGGAAAGCATGATAATATCTAGCTTTGGTCGACTAACTCACAGAGGAAGCTGTAACGAACCCTGGACCAGAGCTCCCCTATGCCTGCTATTAGAATGACTACAATCGTGTGAGTAGGGTGATTAGAGCAGCGAGGGGGACACTTTGAGCATTGTGAATATGGAATACGTGAGATTTCCAGCTTAAACGTCCCATTTTGCTCAGTGTCCCATTTTCACAAAAATTACCCAATTTGAATAAAGGGGTGAACACTGATGAGAATGGAGTCTGTGTCTAACACCACAATGTTACATGCCATGCAGTCTTCAGAGCAAAAAAAAAAAGCATCACACAGGTTCAGTGAGAAAATAACCAACGAGATGCTGGACCCGATGTCGGGTCTAAACCCGCCCAATCAGACCTCGATTCATCACGTCATGGGATGTTCCACTGGAATCCTTCGAAGGGTTGGAAATATCTATCGGACTGCCCCACTACGGGGGGGGGGGGGGGGGGGGGGTGGGGGGGGGGATTGAGGTTTAATGCCCAGAATATCAGACCATGTCAATAACTTCATGAACCATTTTGTACATTTTCCGGGTGTGTGCTTTTGTTTTTTTGCTGCTGTTGTTTTTCAACCATTCTGCGCATTAACGCTGAGGGTGTGTGCTGACACGTGCATGTACTGTGGCTGATCCATGACTCGAGATGCGAGGAAGCAATGTAGAGACAGGCACAGTTTCCGTCCTTAACAGCATGGTCAGTGCGTGCTGTTAGTGTAGTGGGGGCTAGCACTTTAGCAGACGCCTCCGTCATAAGGCCTTCACAACACTGTCACAAGCACAGTACAATATAACGCAATTAGCATTTGCCATCGTCACCTAAACAAAGTCGGCTGGTAGCTGTAAAAACAAAACAGGGTTGTGTAGCTGTACTTTCACAAATGTGTTCAACTACAACACAAGCATACTGGAATCAGGCATGTTTGTTCTGGAAAAGACCAAAAAACTGCAACCGGCAGGGTTCTTGAACAACAGGTTGGGTAGCCGTGATATAGCACTAGCTAGCTGGTTAGCTAGCTTGCCTAAATGACAGTTTGTGAGATAATGTCCATGGTACTGACTGTGTTATAGCCCTAGCAGTGCCGTGGCCATTATGAAGGAGGTGTGAAACCAAGTGTTACTCGACTTCGTCTGCAGGGCGCGTCACTTACTTTCCGCTAATGACGGGCTCAGACCGCCGCGAGGTCAGGCCTGGCCTCTGCAGGTGGTTGTTCCTATCAATAAGGACACAAAATGGAGGACACTGAGCCATAGTGACTATCGCAGTGCCACTAATTACCCTTGTTGTCAGACACGAAATGGAGGACAGTGAGCAAGGCGGTTTTCTGTGGATTCTGACTTGCAACATTCCAACCAGAAACTGACGTCATTTCAACCTCTCTTCCAGCCCGCTGGGAGGTCAGATGTCAAAGTCAAAGTATTTTTATTATCAAATGCACAAAATAACATAGCGTCATTCTGAGCATGTTAAATCCGGTCAGTATGACACCAACAGAGCAACAGAATAGTCAGGAAGACAGAGTGTAGTGTGGACTCCTATCAACTTTCTCAAAGAGGCTGAAGTGACATAAATAGCCAGTGTGCGTCCTCAACTGGGATGAACCAGGAAACACTAAGAGCACCACTGTGAAAGGTTAGACAAACATCTGGGACACACACATCTAGCCTCAAGCAAGGATGACTTCCGTCCCGGCTTGGCCATCCTGATGGAGAGAGGATGTCATGGAGGTCAGTGATCTGATATGGACGTACAAGCCAAGCGGGATGAAGAGACAGAGGAAGAGGAGCAGGAGGAAGAGGATTCTATTGTATGTGGAATGATAGAAAGTCTGACAGGGATAGGCAACCCTGATCTTGAGTGCCTCAGGTTTTATTGACAATCTATCTCCACTAATTATCTCACCAACTAATTAAGTTGTTCCTTAATTGATAAAATAATCGTTTTTGTTTTATCAAACTGGTCTTCTATGTCCAATAATTAAAAAAAAACATTAAAATCCTTAAGTACCTCCAGCACTGCAGAGTTTGTCGCTTCCGTAACACTTTCTTCGAAGCATAGTGTAATAACACCTTATAGCATAGTAATACAAATGTCATAACAGCTGACAAAACATGTCAGGATGTCAGAACACTGTCATATGACATATTTAGCATTGCCATGAGATGTTGTGGCCCCAACATAAAGCGTCCAAACCCGTAAACTAAATACAAGAAAAACACAAACCGTCAATTACATTGTAGTGGGGTTATCCAGAAATCGGCCATATTCTTGTCTTTGTAATTGTGAACAGGTTAATGTCAGACTACCTACCTAAGTGGTTTGTTACTGATGACTGGGAGGAAGGTAGAAACACCCTCTTTGGGACTTAGAGACTGATGACTGACAATTATGTGGTTGTCATAGCGCTTCCTGACAGGGTCACGCAGTGCATTTAACCACCATCTGTCTCTCTCTTCTTGCTCCCCTTTCTCTTCCTCTATTTTATTCTTTCAGTCCCTCTCTATATTCTCCCCCTCAACTCGCCCTCCCTGTACCCTGCATATTTTCACATTTTAACTTTGGAATTGTATTTTTTTTAATGTTACAGCCAAGAAACACGGTGTAATTTTCATCACCGCATTGATATGTTTTAAAATATTTGCACTCCCAACACACAGCTTCATGAATCTATTAGCCTTGCATACTATGTGAAATTTATTTTGTATTTCTTTACTAATATGGGTGCAGAAGACAATATGATACAAAAGAACATTGAAATGCAAAAGAAAAGCAAAAACCAACGGGCAACAAATATTTTAGGCATTGTTAATCACATACATAAAGTGGGATATTGCACTTGAATATTTCTCTCAGTATGTTCCTCCAACTGAAGCCTTGTGTTTGGCCCTCATAATCCTCTGCAGGCCTAATTATCAGCAGGCCTAATTATCAGCAGGCCTAATTATCAGCAGGTCAAAGCCTGTAACAAAGAGAGTGAGTTGTCCTGCTCCCGAAATCTGGAGCACCATCAATGCTGGCCATCAGCAACAAACCACTGAGGTTGGTAAATGTTTACAAACAGGGAATTTCAGGATAAATATACATTATATGGGTTTGGTGTAATGGAAAGTGTTGCCAACCCGGGTAGGTTTAGTGGCTTTTGAGACTTTTGACACTGGGCTTATAGGCCATAACCAGCCATATCATAGCACAGGTAACAACATGTCTATACACGTGACATAAGTTTTGACAGTTGTTATAACATGGTTGTTACTCTTTTATAAGGTGTAACAGTGCTTTACTTCATATACAATGTTATCATAACTTCTGCTAGGGGCTCCACAAATTATGTATTTAATTTTCCAGAAGTCCTTTGACTGAATTTGGTTCACAGGAGTAATCGAGACTAAAGCATTGTTTGATTCCAGAGGGTGTATTTAAGGGCTAAGTATTGCAAAAACTGATAAGCCGAGGTCATGGTATTTCTACATAGAAATACCATGATGGAAAGTGGGAACATATCGTTATTCATTGCTTTTCTGGGAAAAGATATGTGAAATGGGGAAAAAAGACTAAATATATCATTTAGTGCCATTATAGATTTAGTAAATGGCGGAAGTTGGGAGGGACTAGTTTTAAGGAATTTTAATTAGACCTTTATGGAAAATTCAGCAAAACAGGTCACATACTGTGCATATTACTGACTCTCAGATGAGTTGCTTACAACATGCAGGCTGAATAGGTCCCCAGCGATTGCTTCAGAACATTTTAGAATCCTTTCCTCTATCCTTATTTCACTTATGGCAAGACCTGACCTCCACAAGCTATAAGAGTGTCAGTTTTGCAGGTTCACCAAACCTCGCCTTTAATTTTCTATTTCCTATCAATCATTTCATTTTGATCACTGTTCATGACAGCTGACTGACAATAACAGAACAAAATGTGTTTTGTCCCGAAAGAAACACAAGCTATTTTTTTTTTACAAGAAGAACCATTGTTCAGATCAGAGACGTCACTGGCTAACTGGTTGGCAAAAAGCAAACGCTTCTATTCTGTATTACGTATTAAGAGAAGAATAACGTTTTAATGTGCATGATTTGCGCTCACATGTCGCTGGCGATGGAGGAGTTTCTGGACATGGACTTGGGCGACAGGTCGTAGTCCGAGTCGGAACGGTAGAGGAACGATTCTCTCCTCTGACTGTGGACAAAGTTGGCCTGCAGGATGAGGCCCGAGCCCGGGCTGGCCATGGGATCCAGAGGGCTGCGTCCTGAAGAAGTGCCATTGTCCACGTCGAAGCTACAGACAGACAGAGAGAGAAATGAGAGAGCATAATGGAAGGTTAAAGGATTGAAGGTCTCTCTGTGTCAGGCTAAGAACATACGCTTTTGCTCAGGGGTATTGGGAGACGTGACCGTTTTTGTCCAATTAGGTAATTTGTAGACAACATTTCCCCCCCAGAGCACCCCGGGTGTGCAAGTTTGAAACTGAACTGAGTGTAGGTGTAAAGTCTCCAGACACAGCTGTTTTACCTAATAGGCACAGCTAATTGGGCTGTTTACTCAAGCTGCAATGACATTTTTTTGTCCTTTGCTGGAGGTTAAGAATGGATATTACCCCTGTTATCTAATGTAGCATCTGCCACATTGGCAGCACACGGACAGAGGGGGGACCTGGGGAGAGCCTGTAGGTCTGTCCTGGCGTGCAGGATAATCCCTTCAGGTTGAAAAGCGACACACACACAGCACACACAGGTTTCCACCAACCTTGTGGGGACCCAAAATAATATTCCCATTCAAACTCCTACTTTTTCCCCAGAACTAACCCCAACCCCAAGCACCTAATCTTAACCCAAACACCTTAGCCCAAACCTAACTCCTAAACCCCCTATTTTAACCCAACCCCATTTGTAAATTTTAAACTAAATACGACCCTTGATAGCCTATTCCCTCATGGGGACCAGCCAAATGCCCCCAAAATTGTATTGTTCTCCCTCCAACAGTTAAACACAGAAAGAAACACACACGCAAACATTTCAGTATAGTCACACACACCTAAACACCAGCACCACCTGAGGTCAGTCACACAAACATACACACAGCCAGACACAGGGGACTCCCTCTGTATGACATGGGACCCGTCATCTGCGGCCTTATCCGTTTAAACACCCTCTCAAGACAATTAATCCAAAGTGGGCCACCCCACAAGGAGGCTGGCGTCTATTCATGCTTACGACTGTCCTCTGTCTGCTATATTCATAGTCTCTCCGGTACATCGGTCTTTGTATGACGAACGCGGCCATGGTCTATAAATACGAGAGCCACCGTGATCTAGTTCTTCCATTACACAAAACATATAACAGTGGCTTCTTCTGTGCTCTGTATCCATGTCAGGTGTTTGCTGTCAGTGTCTGTCCAATCTCCGTAGATAAATTAGACCGTTTAACACGTGAGTTGAGTTGGTTTAGGAGCAACGTTCTCTTGATGGCCTTGCCACTGCCTTAAACAAGAAATTGTTTATTTGTCGTTTGCTTTGCATCTTGGTATGTTGTGAACATATTAGATAAAGATCAGGTGATTTGATTATAGCAAAATTTTGATGTGGAAACGGTGCTTGAAAAGCAGAGGCTGTATGGTTTTAAATCAATAGTTGTTTAGTATTAAAAAAAAAAAATGGTTTGGCCATGCTTTAGCCCGAGGTTGTACAACGGCTAGGTAATGTAAATGTTAGCTCATGTAAATGTTTGTTATATGCTTAATGGACTCATTTATTCTGCCACGGTGTGACTGTTGACTGTTGTTTCTGCCTTATATTTCACGCTTATGAAGCAAACAACTTAATTTTTACGACACATACAGCCTAGATCATTACATGACGTTTTTTTTTGAGGAACATCGCTTGATTTTACTGGTCAATCTCAGTAAAAGCAAATTCACAGATGAGAAACTGCAGTCCTTTTGATGAGAAACGGACATCTCATGGACTGCGTCAGTGCAGGATGCCAAAATAATTTGATAGGACCCTGGTTTGTGTTCATTGTTATTTTCCCTGGAAGCAATGTGAAATGAATAATCTGCACAAAAACTTCACAAAGTCTTCTTTTGGATTCCTATCCTAAAATGGAGACGGGAGCCAGTCATGGTGTCAAAACAAGAAAACCTTGACAAAGAGAGCGCCATCAATCAGGCATGAAAAAATATTTCGTTCGTTCTGTTTGGTTCTGGGTGTTAAAAAATGTGCAGTGCCACCACTAAATCAAGGATATTATTGTGAGTTCTCATTTACTTCTTTGTTTTAACAGTAAAAGTCCTTACAGAATTGCTAAAAAATGACGTCAAAAGGGGAACACTGCACAGTTAATAAATAGAAAAGGATTAAGGACTGCATCATTTTAATTGTCAACAGCAGAACCAAAACGTGACTGCTTTTAACTCACGCCCAAACTGGAGAGATGCCATGCTGCCACATTGGGCACGTGAGGAGCAATGGGGGGTTAACCTCCTTTGCTTAAGGGCAGAAAGACAGCTTTACTTTGACTTTGTCAGCTCTGGGTTTCGATCTTGCAACCTTTCGGTTTCCTGACCCTGCGCTCTGATCTCGCAGCAGCTACACCCAATGGGCTCCAGTGTAGCTGAATTGGGAGGAAGCTCCTCTCCCTCGGCGTCCCTGCCATGCCACGAGGGCACAGCCGACTGACAACCTCAGCTAGCTTTTTTTAGGCGGTCACATTTCCAGTGAGATGAGACTAGGAAACCCCTGCCGACAAAGCACCACCGCCCACCCCGTGTGCACCAGCCCCATTAGGCACCGTCCCACGGACATCTCAGTCTGTCCCGGGCACATCTCACCCAGCAGTACCTACGCTGGGGTGGACAGCTAGCCACCTGGGAGCCCCTGTCTCTATACACTTTTCCTCCGGCCTTACATGCCCCTTGAAATTGACTGTAGCGCTGACTAAAGCAAGTCTATCCCTTCTGTGTGTGAGGCAGAAACCTATACAGTGGGCCTTCTGAGCTTCCCCTGGTCAGCGGAGGTGCACGTTCACTCATCGCAGGTGCCCATCAGGCATTGCCCATCATGCACAGTGCTCATTCCTCCGGCAGTAGCTGGAGTTGTGGCAGTAAGGAACGCTGCCTCAGTCTCTGTGCGGCACACTACATTACTGATGGGATAATGGTCTTGTCTTAATGCAGAATGTCAAGCTGCCAAACGGTGCCTTCATACTAATTTGGAAATATACATATTTTCCTTAAAAAAACGCATTAGGCATTGAGTTCAAGAGTCAGTCAAAAGTAACAGTCGTTTAGTAACAGCAACAGGAAAAAATGCCTGTGATGATCGAACAACAATAAAGTCATATGGCACTAATAAGTACTCACACTGTAACAAAATTATAAACTGATACAACACAGATAAATCAAGCGGATGTTACACAAATGAAGCCCGACTCCTTGACTACTTCTTTTACATCTACTAAAGATGTAATTGAATAATAAACTATTTAATAAATGGTACTGTAGACATACGTAAACATTTAATAATGAAAGAATACTACTTCAATAATGGAATGAAACAAAATGTAATATTTATAAAAATGTACTATTTTTTATGATTTGAGATCTACTGACCTTTGTAGATTTTTTGAGTAGCACCTATTCAATTAGATTAAAGAGTTTGGCTGTTATATTGTTACAGTGCATAAAGCTATCGCTCATTCTCAGCTCAGAGAATAGCTCCAAACACACAGACTCAATAAAACCATAACATATAGGTTCCATTTATTAAGTCATTGTCATCACAGACTATACGGGACTTCAAAAATCAGAGTGCGTGTGTTTACATTATTTTAATCTAGATGTATGGCTTTGCTGAATAACTCCTACTGCATATAGAAGAGATTACTAGAAACCAATGATGTTCAGTTGACCACTGAACAGAACAAATGACTTCCTCCGACACCAGTGAGCAAAAAATTGGACCCAGTCGACTGTAAAGAGGGTCCAGATGTAGGACTGGGTCCCCACTGTCTATTCGATCTTAGTCATTAAGATTGCGAAGGAAGAACTGATCTAGTGGATCCTCAGACCGGCCCTGAGACACTATAAGAACACCAAGAAGGTTCCTTTGGGCTACATGAACATCCACTGAACTCAAAGAGGAAACTGTAGGTTACATTAAGAACCACAAAATCTGGAAGGTCGGAAGCCATGAGGATTGAAACTGCTTAAAGCAGTTTGACGTGCGCTGTCTGAGCACTGAGCGATCCTTAAATGAAAACATGCAGGAATTAATAATAAGACCAACATTGATATGAACACCAAAAACTCGACACATGCATGTACACACACACACACACACACACAACATCAATGAGGGCACGGTGTTGACAGGCTTGGGATTGAGGCACAGGATACGGTCAGGCCTAGTACGTGGAAACGGACACCTGATCTGAAAACGATAGTGTTCACTAGGGGTACTTTGATATTTCCCCCCGGTGCCTGGTGACAAAGAGAAGAACAAGCTTCAGAAAGAGCATATAGTACACTGTCTCAGTGTTTAAGTGTGTGTTTGTGTGTGTGTGTGTGTGTCTGTGTGTGTTGGGGCGGGGTCATTCTTTCTTGTGTGTTCGTAGTTGAAGTGGTTATTCCATTGGGCTTTTGTGTCTGTCAACGTTTAATGAGGAGACCAGTGTAAAAGATGAAACCAGTTTGACGGGGTTGCAATAAGCTCCTAGTACATCGACAGTGAAACAATGGCTTTCCATGTGACACGGTGGGCGTCAGAGCTTTTGTTCACCTTCCACTGGGGGGAGGCGATACGATGATGTCGTTGTTGTGTGTTCTGTATGTGAGGCCCCGCGGGGCCCCGTCCCCTGTGTGTTGGTCAGGTTTTTGGTCTGTGTCAGTGTGGAAATGACGCATTACTGGGCCCCCAGAGCAACGAGGGAGAGAGAGAGAGAGAGAGAGAGAGAGAGAGAGAGAGGGAGAGAGCCTGACCCTTCATCCGAAGCAGCAATGTGATGTGGATGTGAAAGACAAAAGGATGGGAATGGACCTGGGGGACTGACGGGAAAAAAAGCGTCTCAGGAGAGAAAAGAGACTGGGAGAGGGAGATGAGAAATGAATTGGGGAGGAAGAAAGGAGACAAGGACAGGTAGAGAGGGAGAGAGGAGACAAATACAGCAACAGAGAGACAAAGTGAGAGGGAGGGAGGGAGGGACAGTGGCGCCCTTGGCCCACTTCAGCAGAGGTCATCTCTAGCACTTCACACACACATGCAAGCATGCACGTACACATACACACACAAACACACAGACATTACAGACAAACACATACACAGCCTTAGGAGGCACCTGGCATGTGTCAAAACACCTTTGGAGAAACCAGGATAAGGTAGTCTATACCAGGGGTCACACTGGAACCAGGATAAGGTATTCTATACCAGGGGTCACACTGGAACCAGGATAAGATATTCTATACCAGGGGTCACACTGGAACCAGGATAAGGTATTCTATACCAGGGGTCACACTGGAACCAGGATAAGGTATTCTATACCAGGGGTCACACTGGAACCAGGACAAGGTATTCTATACCAGGGATCACACTGGAACCAGGATAAGGTATTCTATACCGGGGGTCACACTGGAACCAGGATAAGGTATTCTATACCAGGGGTCACACTGGAACCAGGA
>JACXGI010006013.1:5202-44005 GCA_016801175.1 Esox masquinongy | reverse complement strand
AACTGATATCTTTCAGATAAATAAGATTTAAACCAGGCTAGAACATGTCCACGTAGCCCAATATGGGTTTCCAGTCTCTCTAAGAGAAGGGAGTGATCAATAGTGTCAAAAGCAGCACTAAGATCAAGAAGCAACAGGACGGATGCGGAACCTTTGTCTGAGGCCATTAGAAGGGCATTTGTTACCTTCACGAGTGCAGTCTCAGTACTATGATGGGGTCTGAAACTGGACTGGAGCATTTCATAAATGTTATTTGTCTTCAGGAAGGCATTCAGTTGTTGGGAAACACATTTTTAGAAGATTTTTGAGAGGAACGGGAGGTTCGATATTGGCCTATAATTGTTTAATATGTCAGGATCCAGATTAAATTTTTTTTAGAAGAGGCTTAATTTCCGCTATTTTTAGTGAGTTTGGTACACATCCGGAGGAAAGGGAGCAATTTATTATGTTCAACATTGGTTGACCTAGCACAGGAAATAGCTCCTTAAGTAATTTTGTTGGAATCGGGTCTAGCTGACAATTTGTGGGTTTAGAACTCATAACAAATTTATTGCATGTGTCGAGCGATACGGGATCAAAAAACTTCAAGTGTCCCCATTGACACCTGGTCAGGGAGGTTCAGGACACTCTCAGGACAACTGAGATTTTGGGGACTATAACTATTTAAGGAGGAGTCAGATATTTGGTTTCTAATGGTGATGATCTTTTCATCAAAGTAGTTCATGTATTCATTACAGCTAAAGTGAAGACCCACTGAGTGTTGCTTTTTTGTTAACTTTGCAACTGTATTAAAGAGAAATTTTGGATTTTTTTTGTTCACCTCAATCAGGTTGGAGAAATAAGCTGATCGAGCAGATGTGAGTGCTTTTCGGTATTGTGGTGTACTGTCTATCCAGGCTAGTCTGAATTCTTCCAACTTGGTGGAGCGCCACTTCGCTCCAATTTTCTGGAGGCTTGCTTGAGTGCTCTAGTATTGTCTGGGTACCAGGGAGCAAGTTTCTTGTTGCGTATTTCTTTTGTTTTTAGTGGTGCAACCGTATCTAAAGTATTTCGCAGTGTTGAGTTTAGATACTTGATTAGATCGTTTGCGGAATTATTTACTCTGTCGTTGATGAGCGAGCTTGTAAGAATATCAAGAAATCTATTTGTAGTCCAAGAATTTATAGTACGGCTTTTGAAACTCATTGTTTGCGGAGCAAGTGGATTTCTTGTTTTAATGGTAAATGTAATAAGACAGTGATCCGATAATCCAGGATTTTGGGGGGAAATTATTAGATCTACAATATCTATTTCTCGTGACAGGACTCAATCTAAGGTATGATTGTGGCAATGTGTTGGACCTGAGACATGTTGGATAAAACCCTTTGAGTCAATTATGGTTTCAAAGGCTTTTTGAAAAGGGTCATTGGACTTTTCCATATGAATATTGAAATCGCCAAAAATTAGAATACTATCTGCCATGACTACAAGGTTAGACAAGAATTCTGGAAACTCATTGAGGAACATTGTGTATGGCCCGGGGGGCCTGTAAATAGTAGCTATGTAAAACGGTTTATCAGCCTGGTTAACTTTCATGAGTAAAACTTCAAAAGAATGAAAACCAGTGATGTGTTTAAGAGTACATTTATATTTACTGACATAAATATTAGCAACACCCCCTCCTTTTCGGGATGCACGGGGGATATGATCACTAGTATAGCCAGGAGGAGAGGCCTCATTTAGGGCAGGGAATTCATCAGGCTTTAGCCACGTTTCACACAAGCCAATAACATCTAGTTTTGATCAGAGATTATTTCATTTACTGCAACTGCCTTTGGAGCAAGGAATCTAACATTTAGGAGTCCCATTTTGAGATGCGAGGTGATACAGTCATTTTTATTTGTGACCGCGGTGGAGGAAGGCTTTATCTTGATAAGGTTGCTATTGTTAGCACTACCTTGTTTAACTTTTCTCAGCCTGGAACGAGTCACAGTGGCAATAGGTAAAACTGTACTGACTACTCTGGCTATGCTATCGACAGAGTCCACTATGCTAGCAGGCTGGCTAACAGCCTGCGGCCTGACCTGCACCCTATTTCATGGTGAGGCTATAGGAGTGAGACTCCTGTCAATGTTCCTAGATAAAAGAAGAGCACCACTCCAGCTAGGATGGAGTCCGTCGCTCTTCAGTATATCAGGCCTGGCCCTATTTCTGGGAGAGTCCCAAAAAGAGAGCCAGTTATCTACAAACTCTACCTCCTGCGACGGGCAGAACTCCGTTTTCAGCCAGCGATTGAGTTGCGCAAGTCTGCTGTAGAGCTCGTCACTACCCCTAGCTGGGAGGGGGCCAGAGACAATTACTCGATGCTGACACATCTTTCTAGCTAGTTTACACACTGATGCTATGTTCTGCTTCGTAACCTCTGACTGTTTCATCCTAACGTTGTTTGTGCTAACGTGAATAACAATATCTCTGTACTCTTTATACTTGCCAGTTTTAGACTTCGTTAGCACCAACCCCAGATTTGCGGCTACGTCAGTGGCTCTGCCCCCCGGTAAACAGTGTACGATCACTGGCTGATTCTTTAGTCTAATACTGCGGGTAATGGAATCACCGAAAACTAAAGTAAAAAACCCTTAAGGCTGTGGTTAGAACAATATGTGGAATAATAAACTTATTTCAGCACATGGGATACTTTGTTAGGTAAAGTGGGACACTACATTATGACTAAAATTAACTATTAGACACATTAGAAAAACGTTTTAACTGAATTCATGTGTACAATAAATATAATTACATACAGATATCATATAATCAAAAATATAATGTATTAAAAGATTTGTGTTTGTGAGTAGCATAAAGGCAAAATGTTTTCAAATAAAAATAAACCTGGGCCCGGTTTCCCGATAGCGTAGCACTTAAGATGGTTTAACATCAAACAATAGTAGCAGTACGATGCAGGCTTTCAGACTTGTGAACGGTTAATTTAGAACACTTTCTTAATTAGCCTTTTTCTTGTTTTACGTAAATTTTTCTTCATCCTCAATTGACCAATTGCATTCAGTTACATTTACATCCAGTCACGCACTTATTATCTAATTTGTCTAAATAAATGTCTAAATCAAAACTGTTTTGATAAGTTTTTTCATTCTGTTGCCTTGATATTTTGCGATCACTCCTCTCATGTTGAAGGAGGCGCTATTTCACAAACACAGTGAAGTGCCTGTTAAAATCGGTTAAGATGGACTAACGAGTGGTCTGGAGCACTAATTAACGAGCAATGCTACGTGCCTCTTAAGTAACGATGCTTTCGGGAAACGCACTGATAAAATAACGAGGTACTTACGTGCATCTTACGATCACCTTTGTGCTTTAGGAAACCGGGCCCAGATCAAATTAATTAGTTCTACTCTTTGGCAGAACGCTGTGACATCCTATGGAAATTGACATAATGCTCCCTGTGAACATTGTACTCCCTGCGGTTGAATGCAAATTAACTTAACAATAAGAATGAAGGTTAATGTTAGTTGATCAATGTTAAACACATGCAGCGGGACAAAATCAGTTTTACCTCTAAACTTAGTATTGCAATCTTATTCATGAAATTACTTTTTTATTAGTATTAAACAAAATATGAAACATATAATCTGTCTGAATAAGAAATTACGCTAATTATTTTATAGAAACATAAAGATGATCCAGCTTCCTATGTAATTCAAAACATAGGAATAATAATGAACCGGAACAAACACAATAGGGTTTCACCAGTGATCTGCTGAAACCCTAAGGATAATGAACTGGAAAACACAATAGGTTTTCACCAGTGAACTGCAGTTTCGATAGGCTGTAATGGACAAACAGTTTTGCAGATCAAAAATCCATCTGATAATTTTGTGAGGATTGGTCTGAAGACCCTCTGTGCCAATTATGGGGAGGATTGGAAAGAAATTGTGGCTAGTGAAAATGTAAAATTACAAAAAATCTAGTCATGCGGAAATGAAAACAGCCTCTGTCAAAGTTTAGAGCAATCAGTAAAAGTTATGAGCACGACTTTGAAACGACGGTGGCACTAGAAGCATGGGCCTATGGACACCAAAATTCCTGTGCATAAGTTTGGGACTGCCCTCTATCAATCTGCTAAGTTAAAAAAAAAAAGTTAGCCAGCAGAAGTAGGTCAACTTGCAAAAAACGGCGAAAGAAAGAAATTAATAAAAATATATTCATAATATATATAATAATAATAATATAATAAATAATCATTATAATAATAAAAAAAACTCAATTATCAATTATCAACTACAATATTGTTAGCAGCTCGCTGCTTGGACTCCTAAAAAAAACTATTACAACAGGGTTCCACAATTTCACTGCTTGGACCCCTAATAATAAAAACTAACAATTACAATAGTGTTCCCCAGCTCGCTGCTTGAACCCCTGAATAATAATAAAAAACTAACAATTACAATAGGGTTCTTCAGCTTGTTGTTTGGACCCCTAATAATAAACTAACAATTACATTAGTGTTCCGCAGCTCGCTGCTTGGACCCCTAATAAAAAAACTAACAAATACAAAAGGTTTCATCTGCTTCATTGCTTGGACCCCTAATAAAAAAAACTAACAATTACAATAGGGTACTGCAGCTTGCTGCTTGGAACCCTAATAATAAAAATAGACTAACAATTAACAATTATGTAGCTTACTAAACTACATAATAATTAAAACATACTAACTGGCTCTCTGGAAAACTAATTCAAAGGTTACATTGAAAAGTGTCTGTGGTTATTGCTTTATAATGTAATGACTGATATCACAGATACCATCCAGCCACCAGTCCTGCACATTAAGAAAGGATTCTGCTTGGCAGGTGCTGTCCACAAAGAGAGTGGTCTACAAATACAGCAACCAGAAGGCGGTGGGTATCTACTGCAAGCAGGACTGCTGGATGGCAGGTTATGGAGTTGTACCACATCCTTTTCCCCATCCTGCTTCAAATATACCTGGGCTCCATTGAGGTAGCGAATGCTGCTGTGGATCTGCTGAATGCTAATTCCTTGTCTCTCCAGCTGGTATCTCAGGTTCCTGTCTGGGTTCATTAGAGTTGGCTTATGCCACCTACTTAGATATAAATACACTTGGGTGTGCACATGCTTCAGTATTGTATCAGGGAGTTAATTGCATTATTCATAATAGGAGTCTTCAATTAATCAGTGTCCAATTTATGTTGTCATGTATTGCATCGACATTGCATCTAATAAAGTATCTACTGTGAAAGTATTTTATCATGTCTTCTCAAATCATCTATAATTAACTTCATTGAGTTAGACAACAAATTGTTTCATAATGGTCTGTTACACTGTTTTGAGTGTCCCAAAAGTGTTTCTGTAGATGATCTACTGACTATCAGTAACATTTTAACTAATTGTGCAGTAACCCTAATCCTTACCCTAATTTTAACTTTTATCCTAACCCCAACCTTAACACTTACCCTAAACCTAAGCATCAACAGATAGTAATTCTGTTTTTAGAACAGTGTAACCTGGTCATGAAAAGCAAAAATGCAAAATCATTGACTTGCTAGTTTTTTTTTTTACTGGTTGAGAATCCAAATTAAGGACCATTCACCAGAAACATTCCCTTAGTTATATTAAAACAGTGTGGAGTTAGAATTTGAAATTAAATTGTATGACAAAAAAAACATAACTCATAAATAGCAAGCAATGCACATTTCGCTGTGGTATTTCTCAAACATTTCCTTTAAAACTGTAACGATTCCAGCCAAACAGGACCGTTTCCTGTGTCTGTTCTTGTGTTTGTCCGGTTCCTTGTCCTGCCCCACCCTCTTCTGGTGTTCTGTTGTAGTTCATGTCCTTATTTGGTTTTTCCTGTTCAGTTAGTCAGTTTCATCATACTCACCTGTGTTTTCACTCACCTGTGTACTGTTTCCTCATTTGCTGGTGTATCTAGTTCTGTCTTTCTCTCCCAGTCCTTGCTGGTTATTGTTTGTCATTAGACATTTTGTGGGTGTGCTTTTTCTCTATATTTGAATTCAACGTGCCTGTTTTGGGAATCTGTTTTGCCTGCGCTTACTTCCTAGACACCTTTAAAACATGACAAAAACATTTAGAATGTTAATCCACACCGAGTATACTGTGGAAGATATTGTACTATATTCAATAATCAGATTAATATTTTGGAATTGAAACCACTAAGGATCAACCAGCAGACTGAAAGGAATTTTTGTACCCTGTCTTTACTGGATGTCTCTCCCCTTAATTTCCACTGTGTACATTTGTGTATGTAAACATATAGAATGGTTGGTGTGTAAACAAACATATGGATGTGACGCATATTGCTGTTTTTGTTTTTACTTTTTGATGTCCAGCACATAAGTCAACACTGACTTCAAATATTGGATGTGGCTGAAAATGTCTTTATGTTGCAAATCTATACTCCAAAATTAACAACTCATTTTGTATGGAAAATTAAATCCAGCATAATACTAAAAGCATTTGCATTTCACTTAAAACATACCTAATTACACTATAGAATCAGCAAATATAGAAATGTATGTAAGCCTTGTGTGAATAAACTTCAACATATCATTCCTTCTAGACATCTACTCTATTTCTATAAAGTGTAATTAGACAAAAGCTTAAGTGCTTCAGACAAAGAAACATAATACAAAACATAATACAAATTATACTTCTGGCCTGTGTTTTTAATATGCATCTGTTATTATACCTTGACATGTTTTGTCATTTGTGTGTGTGTGTGTGTGTGTGTGTGTGTGTGTGTGTGTGTGTGTGTGTGCGCGCGCGCGCGCGCGCGCAGGCGACAGCTCCCCTTGAGTGCATGGATCCTTAAAAGAAACAGACCCAAATGGTCATTTCACACATGAGGGAACAGGATGGATGCAAAATCAACAGTTATGGAGCAAAGGATGGTTAGGATCCAGACATTGGTCTGCCATTATAAATATCCACACCACAGAGAGAGGAAGAAGGAAAAACAAGAACATTTTCTTCTTGTGCTTTTCTAAATATAAAGGCAGTTGGGATACAACCCCATTTCCAAAAAGGTTGAGATGCTGCATAAAATGCAAATAAAAAAAGAATGCAAAGTGCAAATCATTTATCCCTACATTATATTTAAATGAAAACAGTACAAAGACAACATATCAAATGTTGTCTCAGTTGAAACTTTTTAATTGTTTTTGGAAAAATACGTGCCCATTTTGATTTTGATGCCAGCAACACATTTCAAAAAAGTTGAGACAGGGGCATTGTCATCTCTTCTTTTAACAATACTCTGTAAGCATTTAGGACATGAGGAGACCAATTGCATTAGTTTGATACTGAATTGTATTCCAAATCTTGCTTGTTATGGGATTTCAGAAGCTCAACAGTTCAGGGTCTCCTTTGTCGTATTTTTCGTTTCATAATGGTTCAAATGTTTTCAATGAGTGACAGGTCTGGACTGCAGTCAGGCCAGTTTAGCACCCGGACTCTTACTACGGAGCCATGCTATTGTAATATGTGCAGAATGTGGTTTGGCATTGCCTTGCTTAAATAAGCAATGCCTTCCCTGAAAAAGGCATCGTCTGGATGGCAGCATGGCTCCAAAACCTGTATATATTGTTCAGCATTAATCGTGCCTTCACTGATGTCACTGAAGTCACCCATGCCATGTGCACTAATGCACCCCTTACCACTACGGATGCTGGCTTTTAAACTGTGCGCTGATAACAAGCCGGATGGTCCCTCTCCTCTTTAGTCCAGAGGACGCGGCGTCCATGATTCCCAAAAATAATAAAAAAGTTTGATTCCTCAGACCACAGGATAGTTTTCCACTTCGCTTCAGTCCATCTTATATGAGCTGGGGCTCAGAGAAGGCAGTGACGTTTCTGGATCTTGTTTATATATGGTTTCTTCTTTGCAAGGTAGAGTTATAACTTGCATTTGTGGATGCAGCGACATACTGTGTTCACAGACAATGGTTTTCAGAACTTTTCCTGAGCCCATGTAGTGATGTCCACTACAGAATTGTGTTTGTTTTTAATGCAGTGCCGCCTGAGGGCCCAAAGATCACGGCCATCCAATATTGGTTTTCGGCCTTGTCCCTTGCTTACAGAGATTTCTCCTGATTCTCTGAATCTTTTAATGATATTATATAGCGTTGATGATGAGATCCGCAAACTCTTTGCAATCTTACGTTGAGAAAAGTTATTCTTAAATTGTTGCACTATTTCCCTGCGCAGTCTTTCACAGAGTGGTGAACCCCTCCCTATCTTTACTTCTGAAAGACTCATCCTCTCTGGGATGCTCTTTTTATGTGCAATCATGTTACTGACCTGTTGCCAGCTAACCTAATTAGTTGTGAGATGTTCCACCAGGTTTTTTTTTAGCATTACACAAGTTTTCCAGTATTTTGTTGCCCCTGTCCCAGCTTGGGCATACACCGATCAGCCATAACATTATGACCACCTGCCGAATATTGGGTAGGTCCCCCTTTTGCCACCAAAACAGCCCTGACCCATCGAGGCATGGACTCCACTAGACCTCTGAAGGTGTGCTATGGTATCTGGTACCAAGACGTTAGCAGCAGATCTTTTAAGTCCTCTAAGTTGCGAGGTGTGGCCTCCATGGATCTGACCTGTTTGTCCAGCACATCCCACAGATGCTCGATTGGATTAAGTGTTCCCCAGCTCGCTGCTTGAACCCCTGAATAATAATAAAAAACTAACAATTACAATAGGGTTCTTCAGCTTGTTGTTTGG
The DNA here is from genome assembly GCA_016801175.1 of Esox masquinongy. Lineage (NCBI taxonomy): Eukaryota > Metazoa > Chordata > Actinopteri > Esociformes > Esocidae > Esox > Esox masquinongy. The sequence continues at coordinate 35,249 of JACXGI010006013.1, read as the reverse complement.
ACCCCTAATAATAAACTAACAATTACATTAGTGTTCCGCAGCTCGCTGCTTGGACACCTAATAAAAAAAACTAACAAATACAAAAGGTTTCATCTGCTTGATTGCTTGATGGCTAGGGGTCCTAGCCATCAGTTTGGCCCTTGTCCAAGTTGCTCAGATCCTTACGCTTGCCCATTTTTCCTGCTTCTAACATATCAACTTTGAGGACAGAATGTTCACTTGCTGCCTAATATATCCCACCCACTGACAGGTGCCATGATAACATTATTTATTAGTGTTATTCACTTCACCTGTCAGTGGTCATAATGTTAAGGCTGATATGTGTATATTTTTCAAGAAACAAAATGTTTCAGTTTCAACATTTGATATGTTGACTTTGTCCCAACTTTTACGGGCACGGGGGTTGTAATAAAATGCAACGGTTTCCATTCAAATGTGTTTTGTTTTGTTAATTGTTTGCATACAACTTTCTCATTATAGGTTAATGTATGGTGGCCCACGGGTGCACAACACAACAACCTTAACGATGAAAACACAACAACATTAACAAAAATGAAACACAAAAACATTAGCAATGAAAACAAATGTTGAAAACACAACAACATTAACAAAAATGCAACACATCAAGGTTAGCGATGCAAACAAATGTTGAATACACAACAACATTAACAAAAATGAAACATTTATAAAAACGCTGCTTTTCAGAAAACGATCAACTACTCACAACACCAAAACATTAAGTGACAACCGAACAGCATTACCTCACAACCAGGCTTGGAATTTCGTCATTTTAGGTGTAAGGCCATTTGGCCTTCGCTTTCAAAAAAAATGTTTAGGGCACAAAGGCCACATGCCAGGGCACAAAGGCCATTGAGTGAAATAAGAGGATTTGGAGCTTACAAATAAACAACTTGACTTGTTGATAGGAAAAAACATGCATGGCATAAAAACAGACATTATTCACTTTTTTAATATCATATTTAGAATAATCACTTATTATAACTGATGTTTTTTCCACATAAATTAAATTAAATTGTCATGTTTTAATCTTTGAAATTACATCTACTCCCCCTCAACATTTTTATAGATTCTGGAATCTGTTTCATTTCAGAAGTTTTAGTTGGGAGCGTTCACATTACGACAGCAAACAGGCTACAGTATTGACAGTTAAGTAACGTTAAGGCTAGCTAGCCAGAGGCATAACATTACCTCAGTTACCCAAAAGTAAACAGCAAAGTATCCTTTAACATCACAATCACCTGCGCAAATGAGTACGACCTAAATAAAAAAATATACTGACTTTTTTGTGCGTGGAGCAAGTAATTCTTGTTTTCTAAAGCCGCGTTTCCACCGCAGGAACTATACCCAGGAACTATGAACTTTTACACTTATGGTACTGCCATATCTAAATGTTCAATAATACTACCCAGATTGCTGCTAGTTAACAGTACTCTTTGTATTTTGCATCTATATTTTTGCAGATAAATAAATAGTCGTGGAACCAAATATGTGTGTATAGTGGCTGTTTGTGTAAATCTGAAAACAGAACTCCCACACACTGTCTTGATCACTGCTGAAATATTTATTAAATCACAACAGATAAAGAACAAACATGTAAAACCAGGTGTACTGTAGAGGCTGAGGGCCTAGATGCACGTACAGGTCTAATGATGTACTTCAGACCTGTACGTGTGTCTAGCCCATTGGCCTCTACAGTGGATGGCAGTGTCCTGTCAGGCTGTCACCATGGATTTGACCATGGTGCAGTCATTTCGTTTTAAAAAGCACCTCCATCTGCCCTTCAGTCTGCCAAAATAGTTCTCAACGTTTGCAGAAATTGGTGCAGAAATTGTGTACAGTGACACACCGTAGTAATGCCGACTCTAAATGAGAAATGCTCCCCTGTACTCTGAGTTGGTTGCAGGTTTCCACAGTGCAATGGCGATCCTTTTTTTGAATGGGTACACAACAGCGGTGTCATGTCTCCCCAGTTATAGTTGCAATCAACAGCACTGGTACAGAAACGTGTCCATAGACATACGGAAATTCTTTATCCACTAAGCTTCGGTGAAAGTTGGAACCACGGTTTCCCACCACTCCGTTGTTATATTGTGTACCCAAACGGATGGAGAAACACAACGCATTCGGTAGTACTCGCATTTCTGAAACACACAAAAAGGTGCCAATAATAAGTCGATGTAGTTTACAATAACATTATTCCCAATTGTGATTTACTTAAACATATATAGGGCGACTAAAAAAATCTTACCATTCTTGTTCTTTGTGCGCGATGGCGCAAATCCGTCTCAGTCATCTCATGGTCAATCTCTGCGATAACTCGTTAAATCCGTTCACTTTATTTGTATTGCAACTTGTCTAGCATTTCTGGCATTTTGAACCCACTTTGTTACTACTGCTCGTCTCTTTTCCACCGTTGACTCAATGACCACATTTGCAAACCAATAAATCATGATCAACACAACTTCAATCTCCTCCATGGTTGCAGTGTCGCATAAATAATAAAGATGCCTGTCTGTCGCTTTGTATAACATATGGTGCATACGTCAGCGGACTAATTCGCCTAATCTTCACGGGTCTTTAGACAAGCGGTGGAAACGCACACAACAATGGACTGAAGGTACCCTTTAGTTCCTTGAGTAGCAGTTCCTGGGACTCAAAGTTCCGGGTACTTTTTGGTGGAAACGCGGCTTAATATTTCACCACAAACGCCATGTCGAATAATGTCAAACCTTACGTTACTTCTCTGAGTTTTCAAAAAGCGTTCAGGTTTATTCTCCCACTCAGAGGTCGGATCTTTCCCACCTCCCAGTTGCTCATGAACGCACCTTCCAAAACAGAGAGGTTTGATTCAGGTAATCACTAAATGAGTCAGCTATCTATCGATAACTAACTAGCTTGCTTACCTGCATGTAGTCCATTCTTGTGGTTGTTCTCAATGGAGAACTACAAACAAATTTTTGAACAAACTGCTGACTGCGAGTTTTTCACAGTGGCAGGGGCACAAAAGCTATAGTGGCTGTATGGCATACAATGATTTTCGTGGGGAATCACGGCCAGAGCGAAGGGCAACGACGGCAGTGGCCGTCGTGGCCGCCATGAAATTCCTACGCTGCTCACAACACAACAACACTGGTTCACACCACAACAGCATCAACCCAGAACACAACAGGATTAGCCCAAAACGCAACAACATTTGCAGAAGTGCTGCATTTCAAGTTGCTCACAACGGAAGTGCTCCAGACAACTAGGGGCAGTGCAATGGGGTGTTTTGCCTTTGGTCGAAAAATCAAGTGAAGTCACTCAACGTAAGATTATAATTAAAAAAACTTACATTGGTGAATTTAAATAGTGTTCTTCTTTGTTGGGATTTTTTTATATAGGCCTCATGCACATTCCATGACCGAAAGTTCCACGCCCACTTCCTACCGGTGTGCCAGCTTCCAGTCCCGCATATTACACACCAGTAGCGATAATATTGCTAGCGCTATGTCTGGCTATGTCGCTGTTTTTTACAAGGTGTCTCCTGGACTTGCCTAAACTTAACATTAATGATGCACATCGAATAGTTAAATTCACAACTTTTAAGGTAAGTGCCAAGGCAATGACAGTTTTGCAATCACACATATTAGCTAGCTAGCTAATTTAACTACTTAGCTACTCAGCGAATGTAACATTGACGTTAACTAGTTATGTTAACTAGTTAGTTAAGATAGTTATCATGCACGGAATCTAGCTGAAAGTGTTTGTATATGTGTTAGCTTGCAATATAATTATGCTGGCGAGCAATAATGCCTAACAATAAGTTTATTTAATTAATTCTGCACAGTATCTAACAAATATACACTGACAGGGAAGGCTGCCTGTCACAGGTCCATGAGGAAGAGCGTAAAGCCGCACAGCATGTGATTAGGGAAAGATGATAGATACTGTAGATCCTTGCAACATTGCTAAGAAAACGTCTTCTGTAAGACACTGTCATTTTGGTCAAAATACAGTTGTGCTCAAAGGTTTGCATACCCTTGGGGAATTGGTAATACATGTAGCATTTTTAAAGAAAACATGAGTGAGCAGGCAAAACAATTATTTTATTTCTTATGGGATTCGTATTCAACTGTAGGTTATAACAGCATGGCACAATCATAAAACAGAACATGGCAACAAAGAAAAAATGAAATGACCCCTGTTCAAAAGTCTGCATACCCTTAGTTCTTAATACTGTGGATTGTCCACTTTAGCATCAATGACAGCGTGCAGTCTTTTGGAAGAGTTGTCTGAGGCCCTGAATTCTTGCAGGTGGTATAGCTGCCCCTTCGTCTTGGCAAAATGCCTCCAGGTCATGCATAGTCTTTGGTCGTCTAGCATGAACCACATGTTTGAGATCTCCCCAGAGTGGCTCGATGAAATTAAGGTCAGGAGACTGTGATGGCCACTCCAGAACCTTCACCTTTTTCTGCTGTAACCACTGGAGGGTCTACTTGGCCTTGTGCTTAGGGTCATTGTCATGCTGGGAAGTCCAAGGGCATCCCAGGCGCAGCTTTCGTGCAGAAGAATGCAAATTGTCTGCCAGTATTTTCTGATAACATGCTGCATTCACCTTGCCATCACTTTTCCCAAGATTCCCTGTGCCTTTAGAGCTCACACCCCCCCCCCCCAAAACATCAGTGAGCCACCACCATGCTTCACAGTGGGGATGGTATTCTTTTCACTATAGGCCTTGTTGACCCCTCTCCAAACATAGCGCTTATGGTTGTGACCATAAAGCTCTATTTTGGTCTTGTCACTCCAAATTACAGTGTGCCAGAAGCTGTGAGGCGTGTCAAGGTGTTGTCGGGCATATTGTAACCGGGCTTTTTTGTGGCGTTGGCGCTGTAAAGGCTTCTTTCTGGCAACTCGATCATGCAGCTCATTTTTGTTCAAGTATTGTCGTATTGTGCTCCTTGAATCAACCACACCGTCCTTTTCTGGAGCAGTCTGTATTTCTCCTGAGGTTACCTGTGGGTTTTTCTTTGTATCCCGAACAATTCTTCTGGCAGTTTTGGCTGAAATCTTTCTTGGTCTACCTGACCTTGGCTTGGTGTCAAGAGTTCCCTGAATTTTCCACATCTTAATTAGTGATTGAACAGTACTGACTGGCATTTGCAAGGCTTTGGATATCTTTCTATAAAGTTCCATTACCTTGTTACGCAGGTCTTTTGACAGTTCTTTTCTGCTCCCCATGGCTCAGTATCTCGCCTGCTCAGTGCATCCATGTGAGAGCTAACAAACATATTGACTATTTATGCACAGACACTAATTGCAATTTAAAAAGCCACAGGTGCGGGAAATTAACCTTTAATTGACATTTTAGTCTGTGTGTGTAACAAGGCCAAATATTCAAGGGTATGTAAACTTTTGATCCGGGCCATTTGGGTGATTTCTGTAATCATTACGATTTAAAAGGAGCCAAACAACTATGTGATAATAAATGGCTTCATATGACCACTATCCTTAAATAAAATGTTGTGGCATCATCAGTCCCATTTTCAAAATCAATGCCGAAATTTCACAATTTCTGCCAGGGTATGCAAAATTATGAGTACAACTGTATGTAGGAAACATTGTTTACATTTAATCTTATCACTAGATTATAGTATCACTCTCATGTGTATACATAACTGAGGGTTGTTGAACAAGGAACAATACCTTTAACCTGCTCCACTTGTCTTTATAGCCTACCTTTAGGGCCTGAGTTTTGCACCTCGTCAGTCCTAACCTGGATACGTTGTGGTATATGTACTCTTAATTTCTGCACTTCATAACGTTTTTCTTCACTTCATAGATGATGTAAAAGCACTCTGTACCAGTGATATTGGTTCGAAGCCACTGCTCCTGAGTTGCAGGAAGTGCTATGTGCAACCACCTGATTGTTCTTTACCAGACAGCACACTTCTCACTTCTCAACACTCTTGCTGCACCACCTGTTCACAGCTGCACAGAGACAGAACAACGTTGGCACAAGCCAAGAACACTTGTTAGACTTAACAATGCACCAAACAATGCACATACATTAGTTATCCTATGTAATAGTAAGTCTGTTGCAAAAGGTTATGTTACTCCTTGTTCTTTAGGGTGTGAAGCCTGGTCCGGTTGATTGCACGGAGGTTCGGAAACCAGCTAACTTGTGTGCTGATGGAATAAGGTAAGGTTGGAGGCAACTCAAATTAATGTTTTAGAAATTTGATATTTGGAGTTTTGTATCCAGCTGAGAAGTGTTAATTTGTAATGACAAACGTTTAAGAGAAAAGCAAAAACGACTCATCTGTATGTTATAATCCATGTTATTTGATGTTTACTGAGCTTTTACCCCTTTAAGCCATCAATTATGCCCAAAAAATGCTTAAAATATTTTGCAGGAGTTCTCGCTACAAAGCTCTCCCCAGACAAATGCCTGACATGGACCTTCTCCACATCTCAGAAACATATGCTAACTTTACTCCAGTTACTGACCCTCTTGTGACAACCATGGAGATGCCAGCCAACGCTCCCCTAGTTGAGTCTGCCTTTGGGCCAGTGCAAGCTGGCAGTGTACTGTCTTATCAACGTTCACAGTCAAAAACCCAGGAAATTGTGAAGATACCTGATGCCCCTTCTACAGATGTCGCTCGTTTAATTACAGCATTTTCTAACCCGCGGTAAGATCAGGTAGATTGCGTCAACATACAGTAGATTGCATCAAACTGTGATTCCACTATTCCAAACACATGGGGGAGCTAGAACGCTGAAAATGCTATTCGTTCTCAAAAATTGTTTTCTAAACGCCAGTACACACAATGTTCACAATGTTCTCCTAAAATAACAGGTTATAACGAATTTAAAAACGAAATGCTTCTGGTTGCAACTTCATCACTGATATAATTACGAAATGTTTTAATAAAGAAATACACAAATATCCTACACAGAAATGAAGACTATTTGTTTAAACATTTGAATTATCTTAAGAAATAATAAAATACAAAGCAGAACTATCGATGAAGAAAACGAAAATGAACCCAGAGGACAATGAGATAGAAACTAGGGATGATTTTGTGCCAAAAATAAATCATCTTCTGTTGTTTGGGAATATTTCAGGTTCCAGAGAGATGTCACAAACTAATGTAGGCCTAATATATTAAAAACCAGTAAGACGGTGGTTAGAACAACACGCAGCATCACAACAAATGCATGAAAAATGTGTGGCAAAGAAGTGTCCCCTGGGGGTTGGGCGGGTGCTAAGCCTGGAATGTGTTATGATCCTAGCAACGCCTCTGGTCAAGGATATCGTTTTCATTTTGTTTCACTAATAATTAATTACTGTGATACCTTTGATGAACTACGTAGGACGCTGGATCATCTTCATGGTTCTATAAAATAATTAGCGAAATTTCTTATTCAGACAGATTATATGTTTCATATTTTGTTTATCTTCTAAAAAAAGGAATTTCATTAATAAGATTGCAATACTAAGTTTAGAGGTAAAACAGATTTTGTTGTGCTGCATGTGATCAAGTATGTTATCAACATTACACCTCATTCTCATTGTTAAGTTAATTCACAGGGAGCGTCATCCTTTATCTGGGGGTATCACCCATTAAGAGTGATTTGCATCTGCCTGGGTACTCTCTGGCCACATAGCTGTCGCAATTATTACATTGCCTGATCGAAATAATTTAAGATGCATCGCAATTATTTTTATAAAACCATCTTTTTGCATAATGTTTTGATTTCAAAATCATGTTTCCAATCTGAATAACGGATTTTATATTTACTGTACACCTGAACTCATTAATACTTGTGGTTAAAATGTTTTCCCATGTGTCTAATAGTTCATTTTAATCATAATATAGTGTCCCACTTTACATAACAAAATGTCCCACTCTAAAAAAGAATAGCCCTCATAGAAGGATCATTTTTAAGAACACAGGCAATAATATTTTAATTTGTTTATTAGGCCCTACAAATGTACAAAATGAAAATTACACAACACTTAAATTATTCAAAATAATTCCATTAGAATTTAGTTTTCATTTCTATCTCATTTTGATGATGTACAAGGTAAAATAAGAGACACTGTCGACCAGTTTGCTACGATCAAAGGATATCGGCATGAATAGCCTTACAAAGGCCTGAAGCATGGTTGCTTGATAAACACAATAAATGTGATAAATGAATAAAGGAAAGGATGATTTACAGTAGCTTACACTGTCATGGTGCCACCCATGATCAAGCCAGTCTCCGGCTGCTGGCACCGCTTTCACGGTGCCGCATTCACTGTGCCGCAATTAAGCACACCTGTTCCTGATCACATCACCCAGAACTTCCCATCATTATGCACACCAAATCCTAAGTTACTAGGCCTACAGCTAAGGAAAACTGTGCACCAACTCCAGCATACGACTCCAAAATGTCGAAGGCGAAGCAAACATAACCCGGCCGGGTAAAAAAAATCTAGTGATGGTGCAACTGAGGCCAGCAAACGAGGTTCAGTAAATGGTCTGAGCCAATAGTATAACTAGTGGCGTCGCTAGACCTGGGCATCCGGAGCTATTGCCCTGGATCTTTTATGAATAGCCCTGGATCTCAAATTGACCAAAAATAATAATGATAAAAACAAGAAACCAGTCAAACCTAGTTCAGCCAGCCCGCAATAGAAAGTGTTGCCATCTCAAGATTTGAACTTGGGTCACCCACGTGAAAGGCTGTATCATTAACCACTACACCACAGAGCTGTACGTTTGCTGGCTGTCAGTATAGCCTCTTGTCTATACTGACACCCAGCATCTGTATATCCTGAACAAATCCTCTTTTGCCACTGTCCGTTTTAATAGTAAATTGGCCATTCGTGAATGACATTGATACAGTTAAACAGATTAACATTCCATACTAAGTTTACCTCCACCACAAATAGCGTCTATGTATGCCGTTTGCCACTGGCCGTTTTAAGTGTATTAGCCAGTAATAAGCTTTACCGGTATCTACTAACTTACTGGAATAGTCATAAGAATTGAGCAATTGCTAGCGAGTCTGCCAAAGCTATTTCATTTCATGGCATAAGAACATATTTTTTTCTTTAATGACAAAACAACATAGTTTTTCATTTGTGAATGACAGTTATACAGTAACTATCAATAAAGGCGATGATAACTAACTTTTTCATCAATTGAAAAGACGAGAGAATCGTGGAATCTACCAGAAATAATTAATAAATGTTGTTGCTCTCAATAGATTCAAACTTAGGTCTTCCACATGAGGGGCACTGTCTTTAACCACTACGCCACAGCATTACACATTCCAGCAGTCGCTAGACTCCACTGAGGATTGTGTTAAACTGACTAACGTTTCTTATTAAGTTTATCAAATCAAATTTTCTCCCAGCATGTACATTCAAAACCCTGAACTTTCCACAGAGCCTGTCAAATGTTTTTTTGCACGTGTGGGCTAGACATCCTATGGAAACCGACATCATTCGCATGGTAGCCTATTTTTTGAGATGTTTCAAACATTGACCTCAAAATCCCTTAGTCAGATTGGAAACAAAATATTGTGCAAAAAGATTGTTGTCTATAAACATAATTGCGATCTTGCTCAAATTATTTATATCATCAAGAGCAGCTCCACGTAAAAGCATTACAGACAACCTATGAGATGTCACACAAAACCGAGGTTGGTACAAGGGAGCAGTGCAGCAGCACCGAATGGCATCAGCTTAGGAAAAGGAGAATAATATCCACACGTTTCCAAGAGGTTTGCCATGTACGAGAGGAGGCATCCACTGATCACCTAGCGGAACAGATGTTCAGGGGATCTGGTATGCAGACCATGGAGATGAGAATGGGGCTGCACATTGAAAAATGGCAACTTCTTCCCATGTGGCTTTGTAGTCCACCCAGATGCCCCATGGTTAGGATTGCCTCCAGATGGCATCATATTTGACCCAAGTGTGAGTCCCCACTTGGAGTCTTGGAGGCTAAGTGGCCAAGTTATGTGTACTAAGTTATGTGGACTGCCCTTACCTGAAGATACAGAATGGATGGTGTCTGGCAGCTGAAGTTGAAGAGATCACATGCCTACTACTGGCAGGCGCAAGGTCATATCCTTCTAACAGGTTGTAGCTGGTTTGACTTTGTCATTTTTGCTCAGGAGGACATTCTAGTTGAGAGAATATATAAAGATCTTCAGGTTTCAAACACAATTAGAGAGAAGTTTGACCACTAATTTTTACAACTACTTGCAGAAAAGTCTGTCTCACAACTGAATGTATCGCCCTGCTTGGGTTCCAGTTCAGTTGTTACAAATGTTAAGAATTAGTATTAGTTTGAAGTTGTTACATTTTAGCACCTATAGAAACTCAGTTTTCAAAACAACTATTAGTGTTCCCGTAAAGAAAAAACAAATATGGATTGTATGAAGAATGTATTTTAATGTGTATCATTTCAACAGTTCAACAAATAACACATTTAATATTTATTTATAAATGTATATCTTCTGTATTACCTTGACATGCTGTTGAATCTTTCATTTTGTCTGTTTGGTGTTTAATAAAACTAATTTCCTTATTAAGGCCAATACAAGACCTACACAAAAAACTGATATGCAGTGCAGTGTTACAAGTTATTGATACATTTCATCCACAAATTATACTTTCCATATTTTCACTTTTGCAAAGTAACCTACAGCCCATTGGTAGGCACAAAATCAGGTAATTAAATGTTTATTGGATATTACATGTAGCTATTATTTAAACATGCAGTTCGTTGTCTTTAAAAAAAGTATACATGGATCACCAAAGCTTCTTCTTAACCATTGCTCCAAATCAGAGTGACCCAAAGCAAAAACAAATGTACATTTACACCGGCTTGGCACATGCTCTGACCAAAGGTCCATTTTGATAGTTGACCAGCAAGCATGACACCGCAAAAACTTGGTTGATGGTCAGAGGGATGACTGTGTCAAACAGCTTGTGCTCCTTTACTCTCTGGGTCATTCTTTCGATGTGCACCCTTAGCTTGGCAATGGATAGGGTCTCCCTAACCTCATGCGCTGTCATCAGTGTGCGCCTCGGCAGAAAAGCTGGCCTACAGATCTTGCATGGAACAAGATCATCCATGAGGTAGCCCTCATCCACCATAAAGGCCATGATCAGGGATAAGTAAGGAAAGAATTTCAGACTGCTTAACAATCTCCTTGTTATTCACAGAACCAGCATACAAAGAGGATACAAAAGTAACAGCTCCATGTGGTGACATTCCCAAAATGCCCTTGATTGTACAGTGTGACTTGTAAGAAGAAAACACCTCACTCTGCAGGAGTAGGGAAGATGGTGTCTGGCAGCGGAGTTCAGTGCAGTTGATCACAACCTTGGTGTCTGGATATTCATTGAACTCAGGTGGCATGTTGGCTTTGATGGTATCCTTGGGGATCCATATCCATACTGATCCAAGCAGGAAGTAGAGGAAGTTGGCCCAAGAGATGATAATCTGGCTCACTGTTTACTGGTAGATGTTAAAACGATGGGCCAAATCCTTCTGTTTCAGACCCAGCGACAGATGAGTCATGAACAAGAAAAACTAATTTATTTGTGTCAGCGACTAAACATAGAGAAAATCGTTTTAGTACAATACAGTATATTCTCCTTGCATTGGGTTAGGTCACAAGTAAGGAAAAATAACAGTATGATAAATATTCCATATAAAGTACTGTATTATATGGAGTTGTCACTTACTGCTTTTTGTCAAGGAACACTTATCTCGGACGTTTGTGCAGTGGTGACTCTAACTTGATCTCTGCTGACTTCAATCAAATCCCAGAACGCCGCCAGGAGGGTGTTGGTTGCAAATCTACAGAAAGAAACAGACCGGGGGTATTACAGTGCATAACTAAAGCTAATACAATATTCATTCAATAGGCTTACATTTGGTATGACTTGGTGTCGTAGTTCTGAATAACACAGAAGGAGATACAGGAGGACTTTGGGATTGCTGGATAGTAAACAATTACTGTACCTTGTGTAAAAACCTATGTCATCGTCAGATCCCAGTAAACCACTGTAAACGAAAGTGGTGTTGTTTTGTCAGGTTTTCCAGATTTGTTTGAAGCTCCTGAATTTCTCTTGCTTGCTCCTTGCTTGCTCCTCCATTATTAAGGCCATATCCAGGGCTGCGGGATCAGGGCCTGCACAGTAATCATGTGTCTAGATTGTATCAGAAACTGCACAGTCCATAGTGAACAATTCTCTCCTTGTTCGTCTTCCTCTGTAGGGGCAGGGGGGTTCGGTGGCGTTTCCCAAACACCAGGTCTCTATTGAATATGACTATTCCATGCGAAGACAGTAGGAACCACACATTTTTTTAGGTACCGCCGTCCCCAAACTTTACCCTCAAACTTTACCAAAATCACTGGCGATGAAATGTGTACTGCACACTTTTGTGACATGTTAATGTCATGATGTACTGCCACGAACCACATTTTTCTGACCTCTTCATCGATTGGGAATCAGTGTTCATTACTACCTCCTTCGCGGGGCAGAAATGTAAACTTACTCATTGCAAAAAAAGTAGTCTGATAAGTGTAGCTAGCTAATAATAAAAACAAAAACGTAAGAACGCCCGAAGTCATTCCCCTGGTATGAAGTGAAATGTATATTTTGTTGGAATCCCAACTGATTCCACTTGGCACTGCCCCTAGTGGTCTGGAGCACTTCTGTTGTGAGCAACTTGAAATGCAGCGTTTCTGCAAATGTTGTTGTGTTTTGGGCTAATGCTGTTGTGTTCTGGGCTGATGCTGTTGTAGTGTGACCCAATGTTGTTGTTTTGTGAGGTAATGCTGTTGTGTTTTCACTTAATGTTGTGGTGTTGTGAGTAGTTGATTGTTTACTGAAAATCAGCGTTTTTATAAATGTTTAATTTTTGTTAATGTCGTTGTGTATTCAACATTTGTTTGCATCGCTAATGTTGTTGTGTTTCATTTTTGGTAATGTTGTGTTTTCAACTTTTGTTTGCATCACTAATGTTGTTCTGTTTCATTTTTGTTAGTGTTGTCTTGTGTGTTAATGTTGTTGTGTTTTCAACTTTTGTTTGCATCGCTAATGTTGTTGTGTTGTGCACCCGTGGGCCACAGTACTAATGTATGTGCATGCATTTACAATCCATATATTACAACAATTGTAAAAACACACATTTACTAACTGTCAGAGATCTTCACTGTGCTATTAGGAAACTAACTTTAATGGCTCTACAACAGAATATGTTCTAATCCATTTTTCAAATCCAATAATTGTTTCGGTTTCTCAAGAAAAGGAAACACTATCTTCCAGTTTAGTAACAACAATGAATAGAAGTTGCACTGCTTTATAGCTATTTTTAGGCACAAATTACTGCATTATGATCCCTGTGACAATTTTTTTTGTCTCTTAGTGGTCACCAAAAGACAAGGCAAGTCTTACTTTGCAACCCTTGGTAGCAATAATGGTAAGGTACAAGAAAAAACTAAAAATGTAACCTTCTTTAATTTCTACTTTCTCTGACAAAACTAATGCCATAGCTGAACACAGTAAGCTTGGGAATAAATAGCCTGAAGGATGATCAAAACATAACTATTTTTTTCTTCTAAAGCAACACTGTAATTTCCCTAGCTTTCTTTACCTTTGGTTTTGGAGAACTGCCACAGTGGAAAATGTGTTGTGAGACCCACTGGAGACATAGAGGAGGGGAGAGACAACGACCACAGGCAACAACCCAGTCCTGCTGTGTCAAGACGTAGGCTCTACCATCTGTCCTATATCTGGTGGGTTTTTCTCAAAGACTTAGCATTAAAGAATTTTTTTCTTCTGTAAAAAAGTTGAAGACGGATAAGTTTAAATAATTATTAAAATATTGGCTAATCTAACAAGACATTCAGCAATTCATAATTTTAGAGGGAATAATAGTTTAGGTCTTATTGAGATCAATGTCTCTTTAACAATGGAGCCCTGCATGCACAATTTACAATATAATACAAATATAGAAATGTACACCTCCCAAATAACATTGAGGTCCCTGGCCAAGAGGCTCTAGCACATGTAGTGGTAGAGAATTCTCTAGATTATATATACCTTACAGATAGCCATCCCTGACATAAAACACATCTAAAAAATTATTAATATAATGTAAGTGTTTGTAAAATAGCTTCATAATATGAAGGGAGCAATAAATGGATTTATGTGATGGTTAATAATTATTTATAATATCCTCAATCTCTGGCAAGGTAACTTGCAATTCAGGTATATTTCCACAATTCGACCATGCTTATTTCTCCAAAAATCATAACAGGATACATTTTACAAAAGAGAAATTACTGTTATATACACTAAACTTTAGTTCCATTCGTGACCTAAAGTCAACCATAAAAATGTTTCTCAGCTACTTAAGTGATATTAGCTTAATGGTCTGTACTATTACTACGTTTTGGATCAAGAATAGGACTTAATGCCAAATGACACCTCCTGGCACCCTACCTGTTTTGCACAGGGGCTTCCATTGTGTTTTTTAACAGATCCTGTACATTAACCTGTGATTGTATTTCGATGTCAGTTAAAGTAGGAAGACTTATGATTTACAATTGAGGTACAATCTAAGCTGCATGGTATTTATGTTGTAGTTTTTTTTAACATGGTCACATTTACTCACATACTAGCCTTTAGTAGCTTAAAAACATGCAACTATTATTAGTTATGCATTTGTTTTTCAGATTTAGAAGTGTGAATGTTATAAATAAAAGCAATATAAACATTGCTATGGTGAGATTGCGTTAATACCAGCCTTATTCATTTAAAAACATCAGGAACATTTAACAGGTCCATTTCAGACTTTAATTTGTGGACATGTGTTTCATGTCCACTTTTCATCTGTGGTTTATTGGGGTTTCTGGGAAGATGGCCAAATACCGCTGTTGATTTATGAAACCTTTACCGAGAAGGAAACTGAGAGGTTTACTGAGAGGTAACTCTGCAAGTCTGTCAGAACCTAGTTACAGTATAGTTCCCTCAAACTGAGAATATTCATTCATTAAGAAGAATGGACATCATAAGTTATTGATTTCAGTTTATTTCTAATCAGATATATTTTAATTTTCAGACATGTACCTTGCCTGCACAATTACTTTGAGGGAGACACCAAGCAGAAGTGTGGGAAGGTGCTGTAACATATCAGAAATCGAGTCCTGTGTGAAACTAATACCATCTGGATATACATCTCTGCCTGACCACTGATCACAGATAGATTTTAACCTTAATTGTAGAGCTTCATCTGGAGTTGACATCACTGATTACAAGGCAAACCCTGTCTGAGTTACTGTATCCTAACAAAAAGTTTAAATGTAGAACCATACATAATTAGACATTTAGCACCAATACTTTCAACACGTGGAACACGAACACACCCATTACCACATGAGAGCCATAAAAACTCCACATTTGAAACTACATGAATATTGCACAATATACAGATTTTTCTGGTAATCATAAATAGTCCAGTTCTGTTTTTAGAATATTTCAAAGATGCTAAAGGATTAGCTAACCCTCATAATAGAGTGAAGGATAATCCAGTGGGCAATACTTACTTTTACAACCATGCGTACAACCCAAGCCTGGTTGATGAGTATGGGTAGAGAATAAGGTGGTACACCTCTTATCAGTGAAGTCTCTTGTTTCTCTGCCCTGAAAATCAGGCCAGGCAGGAGAGTTTGGGAACTACTACCGTAAGGTGATTACGCAGCGGTGAGTCATTGACCGCGAGAGACCTCAAATGACATAATGTTTGTTACAAGGACCACAAAAGGCTACAGCATGACTAACTTCAGTCCACATGCAACCATTTTTATTTAGAATATTTGCATTGTTTTGTTTTCCAAAAGTGTTTAAGTGAACTGTATCCCCTGGTTGTTTACAGGAGTCATTTGACTGATTTGGAGATAAAAGACAACTACATTTCCCTGTTGTTGACTTATTTTAAATACCACCAATCCCACAAATAAAAAGGCAGTTATCCCACAGCTCCTTTCACAGTTGATATCACAAGTGCCGATGTTTAAAAATATATTTTTTAATGTAGTATCAGGAACTTATTTAGACCTGAGACACCAAGTGTGTGCTATTAATAATGTGGTAGATCAGAAAATTAGCATGCTCTTGTAGGTTAAGAGTAAATAACTCTGGTGTAAAATCTTTACATCACAAATGAAGCTAACAGAAATAGTCAAAGCAATGTTGAATTTGATGAATAAACAATTTTGGGAAAAAGCAATAACGCTTATTTAGGCCATATTATGGTTATGTTATATGTGTACACACTGCCTGTCAAACAGTAAATGCCACATTTAATCATATACATCATTTAATACCACTACACACTACTATTGGTGAAGCATGTCACACAGAGCACAATGAACAGAGTAGATTAGGAAAATAGTATGTGTCAGGGGATTATGATAATGTTTGTTTATAAAAGCCTCCATGTGGGCTGGGGTATGAATTTAAACAGATAGGGTGAAAAAATTATTCACTATTGCATGTAAAACCCATGGGCATATTACAAATGTCACATGATAAATAGACTATATGTAATATTGAATCTTATGTGATGCTGTGGTATAAACCTCACCTGCCTATATGGACTGGGAAATCTTGACTGACAAGTTCATAAACTGCCTAAAGCTATAGCACTTAGCCAAGAGCTTATCCTTGTACCACTGATCTCATGTGGCGATAGACTAAGGAGATTGGGCGTCTTTTTCTCCCAAAAAACTGCCTAGCTCGTAATGTCAGGCTTTGGCACATTTCCGACCTCTAATTTGGAAAGGTTATTTCAGAGAAGTCACGGAACCTAGAAAGATAATTGTGGGTAAAAGTATAGCTTAGAGTGGCTGTGCAGAGATCAAGAATATAATTTGCTTAATTTCAATGGAGCAAACCACTTGCAGCATAGATGGAATGGAAAAAAACTCCATCAGTAGACTTTAAAATGTCTATGAAAATAGAAAGGAAGCTTAGAGTACTATGATCTAAAAATAATTGTGCCTCACAAAGTGAATTTAACAGTTGTAAGGCAACCAACTGCAATAATAATGCAAGTTTCATCTACTTTTGTTTATCAAACGTTGACTCAACTACAAATACTATCACAGATGTTTGCGCATGAATTTAACGTTGAACAAACTCACAATCCCATCACAGCTGGGTGCCGCAGAATTGTACATTTAATTAACCTCCATTAAATTTTGTTGAACACACTCACAATGCTTTTGCAGCTGGTTTACTAACATCTGTACATTGAATCAACCCTAATGCTGGCTTGCAAAGTTACAGTATGTTTGATACTGTAACTACTGGAATCCAGCCAGATTGAGGAAATAAAACAGTTTTAACTTTTTTTCACATGATGCATTGTATTTGGTATTTTTCAATTAAAAACAAAAATGTATTAAGTTATTAAAACTGTGTTCTGTTGTTAATCAATGTATTAGTTAAAAGATAGTCATTAGGATATAAGTGTGCCTAAACTATAGTACTGATTACAGGATGGTCAAGTGGGAGGAGTGCTATCCTCTTGTCTCTGAGAGGAAGAACATGGGGTGTTGATGTTGTAAACCATTTGTCAGAATGTGTTTTATGACAGGATAGAGGAAGACACACAACAGGGTGTAGAAATGGATAGAGCTAAAGGAAACATGCCTTATTGACACAAGACAGCTGTCAGTGTCTTACCACACCCTGCCTTGTATAACTACTGAAAGGTTTCTGAACTACCTCAGAGACATTTCACTGGTTACCTTGTTGCTGCGATCTCTCTCTCCTTGCAAATATGAATAAACTACTATTGTATAAAGGGATTAGGGTCTCTGTCTTACCTACCACTGAAAGAGTTCTACTGAATGGACCTTTGATTTCGATCACATAAGTGCGTACAATTTACAGCATGAAAAATTACTTTAATCTACTCAACCTTCCTACAGTAGCCAGAAGTTAATTGCAACCAAAACTTTTTGCCTCTGTCAGGGTAGACTAATGTTGGAAATTGGGGATCTCATCACTGAATGACCGTTTTTCTGACAGTTTTGATATCCGTTCAGTTTGGTCCATGATATCCACTACGCAAGGCTTATTTTAGCAAGACAAGATAGTTTAGAGGTTGGCAGTTATCAATAATACTAGGATCATATATGTACAAAACCACACCAGCTTGAAGATTTATTTGTCAATAGCAGGCATGTTTTTTTCCCCTACTGTTCTGGTGTATTCACTGATGAATGACCTTGATCTGTGGATAATAAATATCAAGTCACATGAAGATCGGACTTATAGCACCAAATACTGCTATTTGGTGCTATAGCAGTAGCTCTTGAAGCGTTTTTCAAAATTACAAAAAATCCATCAAAGCGGTACTAATGGGTCCCAATGGCAAATACGTTCCTTGTAAGGACATGGACTTATGTACCATTTTTTTGTCTCAATGTCATGCGGAGTAAGTGGCATGAGCTTGCGAAGTTGTCTGAGCCAACATTGCCCCTGTGCTTCCACAGGGTATGTCATTTCAATTTTTCTGAACATGTGTACCAACTTGTATTATAATATGATTAGCAGTCTCTTATTAATGTGCTTCACTATACAAAACCACGCAAAATAGAAGATTTATTGGTCAATATCAGCAACATTTTTTTATATACTGGCTCAACTTATGCATCTATTACAGATATTGGTCAATAAAAGCCAAATATCAAGTCATGTTAAGATCGGACATTTGGTGCTATCCGAGTACCTCTTGAACCATTTTTCACATATTAAAAATGGCCGAAAATCAAGTAAGGCAGAGCTAATGGGTCCCAATTGCAAATATGTTCCTTGTGAGGACATGGACATATCTATAATTTTTTCAGTCTCTATGTCAAATGGAGTGAGAGGCATGAGCTTGCAAAATTGTCTGGTTTAACATTGCCTCTGTGTGGTTGACATGAAATTGCTTGCAGTTATTTTTGTCGTATCATCTTTGTCAACATATTCATCAAGTAGAATTATAATACCATTATCCTTGTAGCAGTAGTGTGCATATATGTTCAAAACCACACCCAAAATAGCAGTCATGTTGTTTGCCACACTGGCCTAGCTTATTGAGCGTTTCAAGACATCGGTCAATAGATGCCAAATATCAAAGGAAGTGAAGATTGGACCTCAGGTGCAAGAGGAGTAGCGTTTTAGGCCATTTTCACAAAATCCAAAATTGTGGAAAATCCAATATGGCGGAAAATCCCCTTCAGAAAAATGATCATTGTGAGCAGACGGATCTATCTACTAATTATCAAGACTCTAAGTCACATGGGGTGGACGTGGTTAGGTTTCAAATCTGGTCACTTTAGAGGCTTGTGACAGCACCACCTTGAGGCTGATTTGCATGGGATTGCATCAGAAGTTGTGGCCTTTGGGCCTTTACTGCCATGCAAATCTGGTCCCTTTTGCACCTTTTTATCTCACAGGAATTTTTTAAAAAAGGCATTAAAATGGCAGGAGTATAATAATGATAAATATAGTTGCAAACAGCTGGAACGCTGAAAATACTATTAGTTCTCAAAAATCTTTTTCTTAACTACAGTACACACAATGTTCACAATGTTCTCCTAAAATAACAGGTTATAACAAATTTAAAAGCAAAATGTTTCTAGTTGCAACTTCATCACTGATATAATTACGAAATATTTAATAAAGAAATACACCAGAAATAAAGACTATTTGTTTAAACATTTGAATTATCTTAAGAAATAATAAAATACAAAGCAGAACTGTTTAAGATCATAGTTTTGAAGAACGGCATGGTAGAAAAACACATCTTATGACAGTTGGCGAATAGGCTGTCAGAGTTTGCTCTACTGTATTTAATAGACAAATGCGTCAGTCGCTTATTTGTCGCATCAACTCATTTGTTTTATCAAATCAGCCAATATGGCTGTTAAAATTCCCGAATTCCAGCCATATAGAATAGCTACCAAACATATGTTTTAAATAGCCATACTGTCTACATTTAAACAGCAATAAAACACAAATTCTATGATCCAATAAATGTTTTTTATTTAAATTGGTCAGCATAATTAACTCTTCACAAACTTTGGGAACTGGGCATACAGTATAGGTTACACCAGAGACGTTGCTATATAAATCGCGATTACAGATTATTAGTATAAAGGTTGGAGTCTGGCAAGCGAACAGCACGATCGTGTCAGTCTGCACATAGCCTATCTTCAAGCGATCTTACAACACATTTTCCCTTTTGCTATTTTAAGACAATAAAGTATGTATATGCTCAGTTCACAAAAAGATTGTGAAGAGCTCATTCTGCTGACTAATTTAAATAAAAAACATTTGTTTGATCACAGAGTTTGTTATATGTCGTGGAGCTCCGCCCCCTAGAGGGGCTTTAGCTCCTAGTGGTTTACCCTGGCCGCATCCGCGGCCGTACTGAAAACTCATTATGCAAGATGCGTCAGCCAATCAGGGCACGCCTGCCCCTATATATGCCCGTGAGCCCAGAGAACGCCCTCCCTTTTTATTCAGCAAACGCTTGCTGAGTGCTATACTGATTACTCTACTTCAGCCTGAGAATTTTTGCCGTCGACGTTCTTTAGCTCGACGTCTCAACATGACGAAATTTTTCGCCACCACTTGCCGTTGCGACCTGTCTCCAGACCAGGACTCCCATCGTTCGTGTGTTTCCTGCCTGGGACCGGCCCACGCTCGTGAGGGTCTCACAGACCCCCCGGCTTGCTCCTCCTGTGCTACCTTGTCCCTCTCTACACGTGTAGAGAGGGCGAGCTACTTCGAACAGGAGGTGGACGTCTCCGCCGTCTTGGGTTCCAGCGACGACAACGACGATGACGACGAGATGTCTGAGGAGGACGCTCCTACGCGGGACCCGACTCCTCTGACGCAGGCGGACCCGCTCCCTTCCCACGTGGGTTGTGGTGGCGGTTCTCGCGCTTCTCCCTCTCTCCAGGGAGAAATGGAGGACGACCTCTCCTCTGCTGCTTCTTTCCGCCAGGGCTCTTCTGTTAAACGTCGCCAGCTCCGTCAAGTCTCTGCCGCCGCCTCTGCTGCTGCCTCGGCTCCTCCTCCTGCTGCCGCGGCTCCTGCTCCTCCTCCCGTGCGACGCAGACAACCCGCTCCCAGACTCGACGTTCCATGGCCGTCTAAGAAGCCCAGACCGTCCTGACTAGGCGTGGAGCAGGCTGTAAGTGGCAACGTTGCCCTCACGGCCCCCGCCTCTTCCTCTATCTACAGAGTATGGGCCGAGTCTGACGGCGCCGCAGACTCGGCCCGACAATCTTTTCATTTTAATAAACAAGCTAAACGTTACTCGGGCGTAAGTTGTGCTTTTGTGCAGACTCAGACGGTGTCTGAGCCTGTTAAGTCTCTTGTGAATTTCACATGCCCTAGTTTGCCTCCATCGGTGGCTAATAGAGACTCAGTGAACGCTCCCTCTGTCTCTATGCCTGCCCCATTGGATATGAGCAGTGGCGCAAATGGGCGGCTTTTCCCCCATTCTCGCCCTGCAGCCGTTAGGTCTTCTAATGTGTTTGCTTGTGCACGCTCTATTCCTTTCCTTATGCAATGTAAGGATAAGAGTTCTGTCAGCTACGTTCAGGGTAGTGAGTGTTTTCGGGGAGTTATAGGTATAACTTCTCTCCCCTCTCTACCCGCCACCTCTAATAGGCATAAGCGCCGGCTAGCAGTTTCAGAGGCGTCTCCTATTACGCTACCCGCCAGTCAGGAGCGTGTTCGCTCTCAGAGTCCTGCCCGGCAGGATTGTGTTTACATTCACTCGCCGTCAGGCAAATGTTTGCGTATGCAAATGCCGGTTTCCTCTCTCTCCAGCCACTCGCGGGTTACCAAGCGTCCTGTGAGTTCACCTGTTGTTACAGACGTAACCGTGGTGGCTCCTCTTCTCGCTCGCTATGAAGAGATCAAACGCCAGGCAACCCGCTCTTTCTGATCGTCCCAGCCCGGTCTGTCCTACTCGGCATCTCCTTGGCAACGCGTCCCCACTCAGGGTGCAATGTCCACGTATGCAAATGCCGGGCTCAGCTCTCACACAGGTTCCTATATGTGAGATCGCAGCTTTGTTTGTACAGCAGAATGGCTCAGTGGCTAACGTGCTTGGCTCTCAAATGGCGGACCCGGGTTCGCCTCCCGAGGCGGCACCTGATTTTTCTCATCCCTTTCTCTCCCTGCCCTCCTTGGGCCGTGTCTCTTCCTCTCGGGTCGAGCTCGGCGGCGGTAAGGGCAGAGAGGGAATTTGAACTTTTCCTGACCAACGCCCCCCAACTCCTTGCACTTCCTCTCTCAGAGCGTTATTGGGAGTGGTGTCAGCATTGTACCATGTCAGCCTGGCTCGACCGTACGATCAGGCGGGGTTATCTGGTCCAGTTTCACTCGGCTCCACCCCCCTTCTCGGGGATAGTGGAGACGGTGATGTCATCACCCGACAGAGCGTCTGCTCTACTGTCAGAGGTGACGGAATTGCTGAGCAAAGGAGCGATCTCCGAGGTCCCGGAGGATCTCAGACAGGACGGCTTTTACTCCCGTTACTTCCTGGTTCCCAAGAGGACGGGAGGAGTGAGGTTGATCTTGGATTTGCGCAATCTGAATGTGCACGTAGCCAAACGACCGTTCCGCATGCTCACCACCAATCGCCTGCTGGAAGCCTTTCTGCCGGGGGATTTTTGTTCGAGCATAGACCTCAAGGATGCTTACTTCCATGTCCAGATCGTTTGCAAGCACAGAAAGTTTTTCCGGTTTGCCTCTCAGGGCAAGGTATACGAGTATACGAGAATCCCATTCGGCTACGCTCTAGCCCCACGCACCTTCTCCAAATGTCTGGAGGCGGCGCTGGAGCCCCTACGCAGAGAGGGCATCAGGATTCTGGCCTATCTAGACGACCTCCTGATTCTAGCGTCGTCCCTGGAATTGGCCAGGACGCACACTGTCCGAGTGGTGTCCCTTCTCTCGCGACTGGGTCTCGTGGTGAATTGGAAGAAGAGCGTGCCGAGGCCAGCCCAACAGGTTTCTTACCTGGGTCTGGTCATGGACACGCGCACGATGAGAGCACGCATTTCAGACTTGCGGGCTCTCGATCTGCTCTCTGCCCTCAACCTGTGTCGGCCGCCCTGCAGGCGACTGGTTCGGGCCATCATGTCCCTGCTGGGCATGATGGCCGCAGCGCACAAAGTAGTTTCCCTGGGCCTGCTGCACATGTGCAGCCTACAGGCCTGGTTCGCTCGCCAGCGGATCGACCCGGTGCGTCATCAGCGGATCGACCCGATGCGAAACCGGACTTTGTCTCTGCCAGCTTGCCTATACAAGGGGATCTGAACTATTGGAGGGACCCCTTGGTTCTCTCTCAGGGTGTTCCGTTGGGCAGGGTGTCAGAATGCGTTCAGGTTTTCACAGACACGTCTCTCCACGGTTGGGGCGGTGTGTGCCTAGGTCAGGCGGTTGGGGGCGTGTGGCCTCCCGGCCCTCGCCACATCAACCTGCTGGAACTGGACACGGTCTTATTGGTGCTGAGGCATTTCTCAGACCTAGTCGAGGGCCGCGATGTCCTGATTCGCTTACATCAATCGCCAAGGGGGGTCAGGTCTCCTGCTCTCCACCGGTCAGCGACACATCTTTGGCTATGGGCTCATGCCCATCTCCGCTCCCTGACTGCGACTCACATTCCGGGCTTTCTGAATGTGGGCGCAGACATGATGTCTCGGGGTGGCCTCCATCACGACGAGTGGCGTTTCCACCCAGATATCGTCTCCCTCATCTGGTAGAGGTTTGGGGAAGCTCAGGTGGACCTGTTCGCGTCCAGACGGAACGCACACTGTCGCCTGTGGTTCTCCCTGTCCCAGACGGATCGCCCCCCTCTGGGGGTGGACGCATTCGCGCACCACCCCTGGCCTCAGGGCCTCCTGTACGCGTTTCCTCTGCAGCGCTGCATAGCGCGTTTGCTGGCGCGGATCAAAGCGGAAGGGCTTCGGGTCATCCTGGTGGCACCCGATCGCCCTGCGGCTATCTGGTATCCGGAGAGGATCCAGTTGCTGGCGGACCGTCCGTGGTCAGTTCCGCTCAGGCAGGATGCACTGTCCCAAGCGGAGGGCTCGATTCTACACCCACCATCGCTCTCAGGAGCTCTCAGGGTCTGGCCCCTGAGCGGGACAGGCTTTTGAACAGAGGTTTGTCCACTGCCTTCGTGCGCACCATACAGGGCGCTAGGGCAGCGTCTACATCCAAATTGTATTCCTCTCGCTGGAATATGTTTGTGTCGTGGTGCACGCAGAGGTCCTCGGTCTCCTTCGACCATCCGCGGATATGCATCGGCCATCTCTGCGTGTCATGAGGGTTTTGCTGGAAACACGGTTTTCAGCCAACCTCTCCTTCGCCGTTTTCTTTCGGGTACGCGCCATCTGCGCCCGGCGGCCAGACTGGGCGCTCCTCAATGGGACCTGGCTAAGGTGCTGGGCGCTCTCTGTGAACCCCCATTGGAGCCCTTACAGCAGTGTTCTCTCAAGTTGCTTTCCCTTAAGACGGCCCTGCTTATCGCTCTGTGCTCTGCTAAGCGAGTGAGTGATCTCCGCGCGCTGTCGGTGCGCCCGGGGTGCCTGGCTATCAGAGAGGACTTAGGTTGCGCTACGCTTAGACCTAATCCGTCCTTTGTACCTAAAGTTATCACCAGTTCTTTTCGGTCGAGGACTATCGACTTACCGGCCTTCTTCCCTCCTCCGCACGTCTGTGAGGAGGACGAGAGGCTTCACTGTCTGTGCCCGGTGCGCACTCTCGCCCTTTATGTAGAGCGCACCAGGTCTATCAGACTGACTCCCCAGTTGTTTATTTGCTATTCGGATTCCCGGCTGGGTCGTCCGCTTTCCAAACAGCGTCTATCCCACTGGCTTTGTGACTGCATCACTTTGGCCTATGGGGCGTCTGGTTCTGTTGTTCCGGAGGGTCTCCGTGCACACTCCACCCGGGGTGTTGCTGCCTCCTCTGCCCTTTTCCACAGGGTCAGAGTGGATGACATTTGTGCTGCGGCGTCGTGGTCGTCACCTTCGGCGTTTGTGCGTTTCTATTTGCTAGACGTGTCTCCGTCTTCCCTTGTTCATTCGGTCCTCGGTGCGGCTGCCCGAGATCTCTGAACTTGTTTACCCTGTTGCTTGGTGGCTCAGGGTGTATTTTCACTGTCTACCAGTACACTTGGTGTGGGTTCGCCTTCTCCCTGGGGCGTTACCTATCAATTCATATTTTTTTGTATTCTCATGCCCCTCATCTCGTGATGTGTGGTGCATGGGTATTTTCTGTTGTGCTTGTGTGGAACAGATGCGTTTCCCTCTCGCTTGAGCTCAACATCCCTTCTCCCTGGGTTGGCTTATGTTTCATGGGCCTACACTAAGGGGATTCCATCATTACGCATTCGATCATCCCTTTCTGACCGTGTCAGCTGTCGGGATGTTTTCGTCTTGGGGTTTTTGGGGTCGGTTTTTACTGGACCCTGTGAGCTTACTGGTGTTCCGGCAGGGAGTACATTTTTGGCTCGCTCGCTCCGCCGTTAACCACTAGGAGCTAAAGCCCCTCTAGGGGGTGGAGCTCCACAACATATAACGTTTGTTACCGGGAATGTAACTCCGGTTATATGAGTGGAGCGGAGCCCCCTAGACCTGTTGCCCTGCCGTCCCACGAGTTAGGCTGAATAATCTTGGGAGGGTGTTCTCTGGGCTCAAGGGTCATATATAGGGGCAGGCGTGCCCTGATTGGCTGACACATCTTGCATAATGAGTTTTCAGTACGGCCACGGACGCGGCCAGGGTAAACCACTAGGAGCTAAAGCCCCTCTAAGGGGCTCCACTCCACTCATATAACCGGAGTTACATTCCCGGTAACTAACGTTTTATCGCTGTTTAAGTGTAGGCTATCATACAGTATGGCTATTTAAAACATATGTCCCGTAGCTCTTCTACATGGCCGGAATTCTGGAATTTTAACGCCATATTGGCCATTGTGATAAGACAAATAAGAGACTGCGCTTGTCTATTAAATAATAATGATGCAAAATTAGGCTACATTGCGGCATTGCAAAACTATTGTAAACTTCATTTAAACATACTGAAATTTAGACGCAACTTTTATTTATTTGTCAATGCAATTGATTTGGAACATACCATTTTGTACACCCTCCTTCGATGACTTTTCCTAAATAGGTGTAGCATATATTACATTGTTCTGTTGTCAGAATTCTATACTCACAAACTGAAAACTATTTAGAGACTAATTACTGTTTGTTTTACATTGTATTCCTATTTAATAACTGATTAGGCATGTGAGAGTACAAGTATGTAACAGGTGCTTTGTCTCACCCGTCTCTCTCTTTGGGTTAATGTGGAGTAATTAACAGTAATTTGTCAACTTTAGGCGATTGTACAGTAAATAAACAAATTACATGTTCTGTTCAAACGCCATTTTAAGTTTTTATTGATAGGAACAGATGCAGTCTTCAGGAAATATTCCTGCAGAAAAGTGGCATCAATGACGCAATAAGTAATGTACACCTAAAAGTCTGCAATTAGCCTACATAAATGTTAACTTAATCGTTGTAATAAACAGATATATTTCCAGTCAAATAATTGTATTTCACTTTAAATAACTACATTTAACAAAAAGGAAGAGATTCATGTGTGTAGACCTATAATTAAATATACATTCTCAGAAATAACAGTTAATCAAGCCCAGCAACACAGCAACATGGAATCAAACACAGCAACATACAGTGAGGGAAAAAATTATTTGATCCCCTGCTGATTTTTTACGTTTGCCCACTGACAAAGAAATGATCAGTCTATAATTTTAATGATAGGTTTATTTGAACAGTGAGAGACAGAATAACAACAAAAAAACCCAGAAAAACACATGTCAAAAATGTTATAAATTGATTTGCATTTTAATGAGTGAAATAAGTATTCGACCCCTCTGCAAAACATGACTTAGTACTTGGTGGCAAAACTTTGTTGACAATCACAGAGGTCAGACGTTTATTGTAGTTGGCCACCAGGTTTGCACACATCTCAGGAGGGATTTTGTCCCACTCCTCTTTGCAGATCTTCTCCAAGTCATTAAGGTTTCGAGGCTGACATTTGGCAACTGGAACCTTCAGCTCCCTCCACAGATTTTCTATGGGATTAAGGTCTGGAGACTCGCTAGGCCACTCCAGGACCTTAATCTGCTTCTTCTTGAGCCACTCCTTTGTTGCCTTGGAAATGTGTTTTGGGTCATTGTCATGCTGGAATTCCCATCCACGACCCATTTTCAATACCCTGGCTGAGGAAAGGAGGTTCTCACCCAAGATTTGACGGTACATGGCCCCGTCCATCGTCCCTTTGATGCAGTGAAGTTGTCCTGTCGCCCTAATTAATTTTTTTCACAATGACACTATTTCCACCGCGATTGACCTAGAATGCTGATTCTTTGTCTACATGCCTCATTTCCCAGGTGTTGCAACACTGTATCAAGCACCAATCATGTCCTCCATCTTGGATATTTTGTACAGTGAACATTTTATGAAACCTATCGGGAGGCATGCAAAAGACACATGGTTACCGACTGCCAGGTCAATCAGAGTTATTGTTGAATTTGTGTAGATTTCTATAGGTTTCATGAAATGTTTACTGTACAAAATATTCAAGATGGCAGACAAGATAGGTCCTTTAGGCATATTTGTACCCCTTGGGGATTGAGACATGTGCACAAAGAATCAGCATTCTAGGTCAATCGGGGTGGAAATGGCATAATTGTGGAAAAAATGGAATGTGGGAGAGGCCTATGGCGCCCTCTGTGGAGGAATGGGGTCGGGTCTCTTTGTTTGTAGGTCTACGTGGTCTATATTTTCAGTGGTCCAATTTATATAATTTTGCCATAATATAATGCACACCTGAGGTTTATGGATGCATTTGTTTTACACTGGTCAGCCCTTTTTGTCCCCCATCTTGCTATGTATCTCTTATTCCTTATCACCCTATAGGGAGGCATGTATTAGACACCTGTGCGCCAAAGGGCAGATCAATCAGACTTATTTTAAGTTCATTTTATAGGTTTTGCCAAATTTTCACTGTACAGAAAATTCCAAGATGGCGGATTTGTTGGGTTCTTGAGGCTTTTTTGTTCATCATGAGAAATAAGGCAGGTACACAAAGATTCAGCATAGTCGGAATACTGTATAACCGTAAACAGTTTTTGTTGAGGCTTACTATAACGTAGCTACTGAATGTTGTAGCCAGCTAAGTCTTTGTCTATCCTGACCGAAAAAGCATGCCCGGATGCGTACTTTGAAAATCCACAAGAAACCGTAAACAGTTTTATTGCGCCCCGCAATTAAAATGATTAAATATCGCTGTCTTCACTGGATTCAAACTCAGATCTCCCACGTGACTGGCTCTGTCTTTAACCACTACGCCAAGGCACTACATGTTTTACTAGTTACTAGACACCATTCAGCATTGTGTTAAATTGACTCATGTTTTTTATTAAGTTTACCTCCACCACAAATAGTGTCTATGAACTATGGCTTTTGCCACTGGCCGTTTTAACAGCTTATTAGCCAGTAATAGGCTTACTAGTATCTACTAACTTTTTAGGAATAGTCATAAGAATTGAGCAATTGCTAGCGAGACTGAAGATGAACTTTTCCCTGCCAAAGCTATTTCATTTCATGGCACAAATACATTTGTTTTTCTTTTTTTTTGTGAATGACTTTGATACAATAACTATAGGTGACGATAACTGACTTTCTCGTCAAGTGAACAGACGAGAGAATCGTGGAAACCCCAACTCATTTACTGCCCAAGGGGTTTTGATAAAGCCTATATTATTACCCCCAAAGGCATGCACAGATGCGTACCTTTGAAAATCCACCAGAAACAGTAGCAATATAACCATAAAAAGTTTTAGTTTAGGCATACAATAACGTAACTACTAAATGTTGTATATTGCCAGCAAAATATTTGTCTATCCTGACCCAAAAAGCATGCACGGATACGTACTTCGAAAATCCCCAAGATATAGTCGCAATACTGTATAACCATAAACAGTTTTTGTTTAGGCTTACTATAAGGTAGCTACTGAATGTAGTAGCCAGCAAAGTTTTTGTCTATCCGGACAGGCTTACTATAAGGTAGCTACTGAATGTAGCAGCCAGCTAAGTTTTTGTCTATCCTGACCCAAAAAGCATGCACAGATGCGTACTTCAAAAATCTACCAGAAACAATTGCAATATAACCGTAAACAGTTTTATTTAAGGCTTATGATAATGTAGATACTGAAGGTTATAGCCAACAAAGTTTTTGTCTCTCTGGAACAAATCTAAATGCATACTTTGTTTTGACTGTGAGGAGATTCGATTGCAGAACCTATAGCTTGCAGGTATGCTTCTCTAACCACTACGTTATTTAACAAGGTCAGTCAGTCAGTCAGTCAGTAAGAGACATTCGCTCTTCTAAGCCGGCTCCGCTTACGCAGTCCGGCAATAACAATAGGGTTTCTCCTACCGGAGAACCCCTAAATATAGTTGCAAGCAACTATGGGACGGGGTTCTCCTGTGACATGGTGAGCATGAGGATGCAGTCATAAACATTTTTAGCATACAGCAGCAGAAATTATCTGATGGTAAGCACTTTAACCTGTCGGGGATCCAATAATATCAGATGCATATACCTCCACTACTGATGCCATTGCATCCTCTACAAGTTATGCAGGCACCTTTTCTATTTCAAGCTGTGACACCTGCGCCATCTGCTTCCAGTGCTCCCCCTGCAGGAGGCAGGCTTCAGCGCTCCACGTCGCCGGCCTTCTGACACCACCGCCCATTTCATCAACTCATCACACCTGTTGTCTCGTTTAGCGCACCTGATCATCATCCAGTCATTCCCCCTAGTATATATGTTCCCTCTGCTCCCTTTGTCTTTGTGTGTTA
>JACXGI010006012.1:26285-37432 GCA_016801175.1 Esox masquinongy | reverse complement strand
CTCCAAAACCATTCGTACCTCCGGAACCCTCCGCACCTCCAAAACCATTTGTACCTCCGGAACCCTCCGCACCTCCAAAACCATTTGTACCTCCAGAACCCTCCGTCCCTCCAAAACCATTTTTACCTCTGGAACCCTCCGTGCCTCCGGAATCATTTGTACCTCCGGAACCCTCCGCACCTCCTAAACCATTCATACCTCCGAAACCCTCCGCACCCCCAAAACCATTCGTACCTCCGGAACCCTCCGTACCTCGTGGAACCATTCGTACCTCCGGAACCCTCTGTACCTCCTGGAACCATTCGTACCTCCGGAACCCTCCGTACCTCCACAACCATCTGTACCTCTGGAACGTTCCGTACGTCCGGAACCCTCCGTACATCCGGAACTGTCAATGTGGGGGTGCCAATGCTGCCTTGCCTTCCCCAGGGGTTTGGCCTTTGAATGATGGATTAAATTTTTTCCTCCACTTCTCCTGTGTGTTTATTAATAAGCGCCCTCCAGGGCCTTCACTACCAAACCTGTGTTTCTTGACTGTGTCTCTCCCTGTGACAAGGTGAAATAAAATCAAAATAGGACTGTCAAATGTTTATTTGCTGGCTGCTTGCTTCGTCTGATGCTTTATATTTGTTTGTGACAGTTTGCATGTAACACAAGAATTGCATTGTTTAGAATTGTTTGGACAGCAATTCATTAGTGGGCTGTGAACTAGAGGGACCAAAAAAGGAATAGGATTCTATTTGGGATGAAGAATTTAGAGTAAAGTTTTTGTCAACCCAGTGGGAGTCCAGCCCGTGACTGCGACATTCCACTCCCCGAACCTCAAGACAATGCTTTGCCGGTATATTATGTAAATTTTGTATCTGACTGTCTACCAGTGGCAATGATTAATTGCAGCCTATGCGGAAGCAACAATGAACAAAGAAGACGCAGCGGGACAGTGAAGAAAAGGAGGGATGGATAGAGGTGTTGTTTCTATTATTCGGCGTGGAAGACAAAGAAGAGGGGCATAAAAGGAGGAAGGCATATGATGGAGGGAGGGATGATGGAGGGAGGGATGAAGGGATATGTTACTTCTCTATGTCAGCATGAGTGGAGACAAGGGGCCTCATACACTAGCCTAGCAGGCAGTTCAGAGAGGACATGTCATGGTAGAGCTTTACTTTAATTAAGACTCACAGGGGATTTGATTTATTGGATGATGAATGCAGCTGTGTAGAATGTTACTAGGCAATTCAACGTAACATAATCACCCTGATGACACACATCATTAACGCTTTAAAACTACGCCAAACAAAATCCATACATTTCAACAGCGGTGTGTGCCCAACAACAACTTTTTTATAATTTGCACAGAAAATCAGAAAAAAATTACATTTACTTGAAGAATTTAGAAGTCTAGTTTTGATCGTTTGTAATGTTTGTTTCAAATTAGACGTCTCACATGTCTCACGTTTCACGTGTCATTAATGATTGAGACAGCAGGGAGCCTAATGCTCAGAGTGTCTGACCTGTAACCAAGAGGATGCAGATCGAACGCTACGCTGGAGAGGTCAGAGGTCCTGCCATTATTGGATCCAGGTCATTGCTGTAAATGACACTGTTTTCAGTCAACTTACTTGGTAAGATAAGAGCGAAGAAACTATAAAACACAACAAAAAACAACCACAAGTGGTAATAAAACAACAATGAAAGGCTCTCTTATGGGCCCTTATCCAAAACATTTCAAATAAACTGAATAAAGTGGAGAAAAAAAGAGAATGAAAGATAGAAGGAATTAGCAGAAGGAATATACACATGGAGTCTATCTCAATAAGCTTTTGATGATGTAATTACATTCAAATCTGTTTCAACCACCTCCATCATTTAAGAATTAAGTCACAGACTTTTTCAAATATTTCCAGCCTGCCATAAAGTTTAATTATTTATACATTTAAGCCGAACATTATTGCCAAATTTTGAGCCATAGTGAATTTTTATTTGACCAATAGGTTTCTTCTGGCTGGAAATGACATAAACAAGTGACAAAACATGTTAAGACATTGTGCTGGAGATAGAAAGGAGTAACGTAACTACAGCTCTGGAAAAAAAACTAAGAGACCACCGCACCTTTTTTTTTCCTTACCAAAAAAGTTGAAAAGGAAAGTTTTGAGTGAGGTACAAAATCGTTCAATTTGCAGTGGTCTCTTAATTTTAACCCTACTGTTCCTCACTCAAACCTTCCTTTCCAACTCTTGTATTTTCTAAAAAAATTGCAACAATTTCAGGGGGTATGAATAATGTTGGACATGGCATTTTTCGTAAAAATGTGAAAAAAACAAATAGTTACATTATTCATTTGTATCTCCAACACAGTGTCTAATCGTGTCTTGTCACTTGTTTATGTCATTTCCAGCCAGAAGAAACCTATTGGTCAAATAAAAACTCACAATGGCTCAAAATTTGGCATGGGTATGAATACTGTTGGGCTTAACTGTATGTAACAACACAATGCTTCTTATTTGTTTTGTTTGTCCAACATGCAAATATTTTAAAATCCCTTGAGTACACACTTGCCCTAAGGGCATGGTAGGTTTATTATTTTTTTTGTCTGTCCATTCTGTGAGACTTTAAATTGTGCTTTTGGATCTAAAATGCAATGTCCATAACTGCAATCAGATCTGATTAAAAATTGCTTATCGTGCAAAATACATTGACAACTGCCTGAAGGTTATCATAGAATTATGAATGAAATCAGACATGTGAAAAGTGTGAAATGTGATGTTTTCGAAAGAAAATATGAATTTGCAACCTGAGCATGATTACAAGTAATGAAACTCCAGCTCAAATCTTGTCATGATCAAGGCACTTCAACCTAAATGCTAGTATAATATAGAAACCAGCCATGCCCCCTGTTCTAGAAATGATTGGTCTTGAATCTGAAGGCCTTTTATTTTTACATACATGGGTTAAAATCAAGATACAGCCACACAGGAATGTTTAGAAATCAAGTTATCTAAGTATCTAGGTACCTAGTTCCCTCTAACTATACATATATTACGGTAAAAACATACATTCTCTACTCACAGTCCACTCCCCTTTCTCCTATTCCTTCACACCGATTTACAAAATTTTCACAGCATACTAAATGGTAACAATACATAAACTAAAATAAGGAAACAATAGAAAAGAAAAACACCACTGCCAAATGTCCAAAAAGCAGTGTTAATTACAACAAAATGTGATACTTTTCTTATTATATTCAAATTGCCACCACACCCCTCTCTCCAGTGGTGTCTCAGGAAACATTTACATCACACATCTGCATAATAAACACAAGTTCAGCAGAATTAGAATTACATTTTAAAAAAATACATGTACACATACTAAAGAAGAACAACCAGTTTGTAATTATCCATAAAGAAGAAGTCTTGTTCTAATCCATGGAACAAATGTATATTTTTATCAGCCTGGGTGCCAGTCTTTTAATGCTGTCATGACACTTCTTGATATACCAAACAGTGGCATGATGACATTGGTACCCAGACTGTTCACGTCTATCCTTGTGACTGCTGATGTGTTGCACTGGTTGTCTGTTGTTCACAATCTTTCTCATTCAAAATGTAGGGAAGGATTTCACGTCTTAACTATTACCACATACTGTACACATTCACATACTGTAAGTTATTTGCCCAATATATTTGCATTATGTTTCCAGTAAATCTGGCATTTTAAATTGCATAGCTAACTCACCACCACTGCCGCTATGTCAAACAAAAACAAAACCTAAAACCAGCTTATTCCATTACGGAGACATTCTAATGTGGTTATAATGCATTTGATTTATAACAACTGTCATTTTTGTTTTAGTTGTCAGAGACAAAGGAGTTTGATTTATGTTTTTCCTAATGCTAAATAATTTCTATTTTCCTGATATGTTTTTATTACATTATGAAAATGTCTTTCCCCACAATATTATACACTGAATCAACCAGAAATCAAATAATGTGGAAGAAAAGATTTATATTATATTCTGTAGTTTTTCTTTAGGAATGACAGAGATCCTTTGCTGTTAGCTATAGCGGACAAGATTAATATAGTCTCAGCAAAACAAAAATCTATCATTAGGATGTCCCCGAAAAGTCAGTACGTTGGTCCAGGGAGTAGTTAGCAAGAACAAACCGAATGGAGATGGATTGAGGATGATTGCATACATGGGTGCAACAAAGTGATGGCAATGATGATGATCGACAGGAGGAGGAACGCATTACGGGACAAAACATCCACCCTTTGGTTTAACAGCACCTTCGATGATTAGCCTGTTGACTACAGCCAGGAAGGAGCTCCACCCATGGAAGCTGCACTGTAGGCAGTGTTCATAGAGGCGGTTTGATGGACACTGAGCTACCAAATACCCACTCATATTACGTAGGCTTACTGTCAGACATATTTTTTCACATGTATTAGCCTATTAGCTGTGTGTGCCTTTGTGTGCCCTGTTTGTGTGCATTTGCCTACTACTTTCCATTTATGAATGTGTTGTTCTGCTACTTACATGAGCAGGATTTACCAAATTCGTCCATTGTGATTAATGTTTTCTGATGTTTTACCGTGCAGTGAATCACAGCAACTCTAGAGCACACATTGTAACTGTACGGCACATTAACATTATTTTCACTTTTCATTAACCATAATGTACAACCAATGCTGGTGATCTACATAATTCCACACTTCTGTTCATGGTATGGATGGTTTTAAACAGATTTTGACAAGCTCCAGTTTTTCAGTGTCTCTTCTAATTATAACGTTCCAGTTATTTAGGGCTCTTCTGTGTCAGTGTAGGCTGTTGAGCAGACAAAAAAAATGTCAAAACAAATATATGAATATGTCATAGAAAACACCCTGAGGAAACTAGGATATATTTGGCTAATTACATTTTTTTTTAAATCCTCCACTGGTTCAGAGTGCATAGCCTAATCCAATGACTGAGAACAGCAGATATGAATCCACCTGGACAAAGAAAAGTAAATAATTCCTTTGCTTGCTATAGAACATCGGCCACATCTACCTATTATAAAAGTATTCAACTACATTTCTCAACTCTCCTTAACTCCACTGCCTAATGCAAAGATTGGCTTTTGTTCCCGGTTTTAATGTCTTACACTTTCCATGTCTCTCAGTCCAACCCAATACACTTAAAGTGTGAGTCCAAGGAGTTAAAGTTCCAGACCAACCTCTCTATAACACCAGTGGCTTGTGGGCAAGGAAAGTGGCAGTGTGTTTGGAGGAACACTGGCATACCTACTAGGTATGGGGGGGGCAACCTGACTGGCAGTTTACTGGGGGTTTCACCGGGTTGCCATGTTGCGGTTTGGCCAGATGGTTGGTTGCTAAGTGGGGGAGTTTCTCCTCTTCTGTGTTGAGATATCCATGCCACCCTGATGATTCAGTATGCAGATTCCTTCCCACACTTATGCTTTGAGGAACAGACGTGTCCCCTGGGCTCAGTTCCGATTGTTCAAGTGAGAGCGAGTCCCCTTCACTCGTGCAGTTGATTTACAGCCTCGGATGTGACTGACGCCGGGCATCATTCAACCGAAGACTTTAAGTTAACTGCTTTCAAGGAACGATTTTGATCCTAGTGCGTTGTGGGAAATTCCAGCCATGTGGACTTGCCTGAATGTAGCAACGTATCAAAGGAGGACTTCAATGTGAATCTCGTTGCCGCCCACTGTATCAAAAAAATATATATATGTTTTAGGATACCCTTGTGAAAACACCTTTAAGATATTTTGGTGATCTCCTTTGTGAATTATGTAAGTTGAATGGTCGTCTCACATTCAGTCAGACGATTGGAACTCTGCCCTTGTTTTTCACCAAGTAATCAATAAATGATGGATGAAGGGAGACCGCCAATATTATATCCTTTGATTGTTATATTTGTGTCTTAAGTTTGTATTGATCTGGAATTCCAATGTTCTTCTGAATGAACAACTATTGTAAAGACAGCGATTCAGAGCTTGGCGACCAACGTGACACTGATCCGTCTGTAAATCCCATTACTAGTTCCGTTCTACTTGTGCTGCCACACATGAGGTTGCCTCCCTACTGTATATCCCAAGTTACTTGTTATAAACCAGGTGATTTGAAACCTGAATGCTGATTGGCTGAAAGCAGTGATATATATATATATGTTTTTTTTTATTTTATTTTTTTTAACGTTCAAATAGCACTGACAACCAGTTTATCATAGCAACAAGGCACCGCAGCTCTAAGCCATGATATATTGGCCATATATCACACACCCTGCTCTTAGTTGTGCTATTGGCCAAATACCACACACCCTGCTCTTAGCTGTGATATATTGGCCATATACCAGACACCCTGCTCTTAGCTGTGATATATTGGCCATATACCAGACACCCTGCTCTTAGCTGTGATATATTGGCCATATACCAGACACCCTGCTCTTAGCTGTGATATATTGGCCATATATAGTACCACACACCCTGCTCTTAGCTGTGATATATTGGCCATATACCACATAGCCTGCTCTTAGCTGTGATATATTGGCCATATATAGTACCACACACCCTGCTCTTAGCTGTGCTATTGGCCATATACCAGACACCCTGCTCTTAACTGTGCTATGTTGGCCATATACCAGACACCCTGCTCTTAGCTGTGCTATGTTGGCCATATACCAGACACCCTGCTCTTAGCTGTGCTATGTTGGCCATATACCAGACACCCTGCTCTTAGCTGTGCTATGTTGGCCATATATCACACACCTTCATGCCTTATTGCTTAATTATATTTCCATGAAACACAGCATCGCCTGACATTCTTAGTGATTCCTTGTTGTTGTTTTTGGTCTGAAAGGCCTCGAGCCTCTACCTGACAGAAACAGACTGCCCATTGTACAACATCCAACATTATGCACAGCCTTGAAAAGGGAGTGTAAAGCACCCTTGTGGAAATAACTCACGTGAGAATGCTTTCTAGAATATCCCCCTGCCATGGAGAGTTGATGCAGCGTAAATCTTCAGCCCTGGCGAGCCGTCTGCATGCAGAATCAATGTGACCTCTGTGGTCCATGTGATCTATTGATATATTGACTCATTGGAATACGCTCTGAATATTTCCCGCACACAAAAGCGCCAAGCAACAAGGAAATGATCTGGAAGTTACAGAAAAAATCCCTGTTATGAGTCCAAACTGCCTCATTTTTGTGTGTTGTGCAATATCCAAGTGAAACGTAGCACACTTTGAGGGAACGCTTTGAGGGAACACTTTGAGGGAATCGGGTGCATTTAAAGAAGCAGCCATTGCCTCTTTCAAACAATGAACAACTCCAGTTTTCAAACAGGCCCGCAGTTGAAAAACGGATGAATGTATTGTTGGCAATTGACAGATTGTCATTTCACCCTTCCCCTCTGATAATGCTGACCAATCATTTGTGTGTCGCGGCCTCATTTCCACCCCTGCCAGGAGAGGAGTTAAGAAAAAAAGCTCTTGAAGCTCAAGTGAATTTTTATACCAGGAATTAATAGAGTCACAGTTGCCGCTATGAATGAACATTGCTGGATGTGTGTGTGTGTGTGTGTGTGTGTGTGTGTGTGTGTGTGCGCTTGCGTGGGCACGTGTGTGTTTGTGTGTGTGTGTATCATGCAGTAAACGTTGCAAAGATGCTCAAATCCTCACCTTGCATTCATGAGTATCACTTCCATCTAAAAAAGACTGTGTTTGCCAACAGCCGAGTGAGTGTGCTTGGAGGTTTAATTTGTTAAGGCTTTGCCTAATTAAAGGGATAGTCTGGGATTTTGACCATGAAATCACTTTATCTACTTCCCCAGAATCAGGCTAAAGATGAAGTGTGTAATTTCAGATTGTACCAGATTCATTACTTACAGTACCATCAGTTGCAGCACATTCCAACACAAGAGACATAACATTGTGCAGTTTACTTTCTTTGCATTGTCCTGCTGTCATAATTATAGTTAAGGCATTGTGTGGCTGATAGTGCAGTATTTGCTTTGATTCATACCACATGTGTTTGGAGGCAGGTTTCCCACAGTCATTTTAGCCACAGAGGGAGCCTGCCCAGGTTTGTTCAGGAGGGTTGCCTGGCAACATGCCTGAGAGAGATAATGGCGGAATAGCACAACCATTTCCCCTCAGGTTCAAAAAATGTTAAAATACAATTTCAGCGAGAAGCATATTACCAAAATAACTATATTACAGCAGTCACTATTCATGAAACTATTTACATAATACAGAAATATGGGTACATTTGTGAAATCCAAATTACTCCCCCATTAACTTGTGGATCAAATTTGTAATGATCTGTGTAACATTTGAATGGGTCCAGTGGGCTTCGAAAGAAGTTAGAGAGCCAGTTCTCACTGGCCCGCGTTGGTTTAATGGTGACTTAACTGGAAGTCTGGAGTCTTTTCTCATCAAATTAGCATTAACCAGCTAACCTGATCAATGTCATCAGCATAACCATTATCCTGGGTTTCAGGCTGGGTGTTTTGTAAAAGCACTTTGTGACAGCTGTAAAAAGGGCTTTATAAATACATTTGATTGATTGATTGATCAAACCAACAACCATTGAGTAAAACAACCAAGCATGCAAACGCATAAAGGATTACTTTCCCCAACAACCGCAAGCTTTTGAAGAGCAGCAACATAATTCTCAACTGTTTTTGTCCTGTACGTACCACAATGCTTTCTGTGACTGTATACTTTTTGCCCATCTGAATTTCTATGATGGTGTTTGCAACATCATCACCTGAGATTCCCTTTGAAGGAAATTATCTCCAAAGACTATCTGATGGTATTTGTTTGATCAGTTCAGGTTCAAAACAGTTTTAGAATGCTTTGTATGTCAGCCAACACATTCTCATGATAAAGCAATCAATCATGCAAATATATTTTATAAAGCCTTTTTACATCAGCAGTTCAATGAATCATGGAAATATATTTTATAAAGCCCTTTTACATAAGCAGGTGTCACAAAATGCTTTTATAGATACCCAGCCTGAAAACACAAAGAGCAAGCAACAAATAGTTGATGCAAAATGGCTAGGGAAAACTCCCTAGTGGTGTCAAAACTTAGGAAGAAACCTAGAGAGGAACCAGACTCTGAGGGGTGGCCAGTCCTCTGCTGTCTGTGCTGGGTGAAGATTGTAAGGGTACATGACCTTTTGGGCTACATCAATGTTTTGCATGTTCAGATGTTCAGCATGTCAGTAAACGCAGGTGGGCTGTGTCCAGAGTCTTTAAACAGAATCCAATTCAGCTGCATTACCAGGTGGACAAGGACAGGAACAACCAGGTGGGCTGTGTCCAGAGTCTTTAAACAGAATCCAATTCAGCTGCATAACCAGGTGGACAAGGACAGAACAACCAATGTGGGGATTGTCCGGTTTAACCAGGTTAAACAGGACACCAGGAAAGTTAGAGAGAGCATTCCTTGGATTCAAAAGGATATCTGAGCTTACTTTTCAGAGCATAGTTTTCATACCTGAGCATTCCTTTCAGACTAGTCCTCCATCACATCATAACTAATGCAACGCAAAGATCTGGGACTTAACACAGGACAGGCTGACCCTAGTCTCCCGGCACAATAATATAGCAGCTAAAAACTAGGGCCTAAGACGGGGGAGTCGAGAAACGCTGTGGCCCTTACCGGTAACCTCGTTGTCACAAGATACCATAATAGAAAAAGAAGAAACAATGTGGAAGTTGAAACAGTAGCTAGGCAACTGCAGGAGCCTAGGAAGGAACCTAGGAAGGAACCTAGGAAGGAACCTAGGAAGGAACCTGGAAAGGAGCCTGGGTCAGACAGTACAGGGGGGAGGTGATAAGTGTATATGGCTGTCAAGGCCTTATCGATCATCAAGAAGTATAAAAACGTTAGAAGATAACCGGGTCAGCAATATATATTGTCACTTTGGTAGCTGAGCATTCATTAATAGTCTCACTGGTTATAGTGAGTCTGAAAAAGCATTTCACAGGCCACTGTTTAGAGGTCAAGACAGAAGTAGCAAGGAGACCAGATGGACTGTGGATTGGGGGAGGCAAGAGTCGTCTGGCAAAACAAATTAACTTTTTAAAGAAAGTGTCACCATGGTTCTTCTATAGTCTTTGGTCCTACCCAACAATGTGGTCTAAAAGCCTATGGTTCTTCTTTGGTCTATTGTCCTAGTATGGTAATTTGATGATCTACAGACCTTTTATGGTCTATGAACCAACTATGTTTAGTTGTCCTCCTTTTTTTCTTTTGATGGTCTGTTGTCTTACTACAGTCAATTGTTCTATATGGTTCGTTTTATGGTGTATGATCCTATATGGTTTATGGTCCTATATTGTCTATGGTCCTATATGGTCTATGGTCTTTTATGTTTTATGGTCCTATATGGTCTATGGTCCTTTATGTTCTATGGTCCTATGTGGTCTATGGTTCTGTATGGTCTATGGTCCTATATGGTCTATAGTCCTATATGGTTTATGGTCCTTTATGTTCTATGGGTCTATATGGTCTATGGTCCTATATGGTCTTTGGTCCTTTATGGTCTGTGGTCCTGCATGGTCTATGGTCCTGTATGGTCCTTTATGTTCTGTGGTCCTACATGGTCTATGATCATACATGGTCTATGGTCATATATGGTCTATGAGCCTACATGGTCTGTGGTCCTGTATGGTTTATGGTCCTTTATGGTCTATGGTCCTGTATGGTTTATGGTTCTGTATGGTCTATGGTTCTGTATGGTTTATGGTCCTCTATGGCTCTCTATGGTCCTCTATGGTCTCTTTTATGATCCTACTACAACACGTTATACACACACATATACACACATAGACAAAAACACAGACAAAGAAGCACAAAGACACACACACAGACACACACACACAGAGAGAGAGAGAGAGAGATCCACATACACAAAGATAAAGGGCTATGACAAAGACAAAGGGCTATGACAAAGACAGAGGGCTATGACAAAGACAGAGGGCTATGACAAAGACAAAGGGCTATGACAAAGACAGAGGGCTATGACAAAGACAGAGGGCTATGACAAAGATAAAGGGCTATGACAAAGACAGAGGGCTATGACAAAGACAGAGGACTATGACAAAGACAGAGGGCTATGACAAAGACAGAG
>JACXGI010006012.1:0-26185 GCA_016801175.1 Esox masquinongy | reverse complement strand
ACATTTCTGGAAATGCTCTGGGTGAGTGTGTGTGCATGCTCAAGGCTACAGCTACATTGTGTAGCATCTTGGGGTCCTTGTAGAGAGGTTTTTGAACCAGTGTGTGTGTGTGTGTGTGTGTGTGTGTGTGTGTGTGTGTGTGTGTGTGTGTGTACCTGTGTCCTGAAAATAATCAAATTGAAGGAGATTCACATTGTTTATTTGTTGTTGCATACCATGAGGCACACACTGATTTGGTTGTAAAACACCAGTCTCAACATCAACAGTGAAGAGGCGACTCCGGGATGCTGGCCTTCTAGGCAGAGTTGCAATGAAAAAGCCATATCTCAGACTGGCCAATAAAAAGAAAAGATTAAGATGGACAAAAAAACACAGACACTGGACAGAGGAAGAACGTTCAGCTACAATAGTCATTTACAACATAAACAATGTCTATTGATGATCAATTTTATAGTATTTTAATGGAAATGTGGGATAGCAGAACCTTAGTTTTGTGCCGCTGTTTCCAGGGGGGAACAGAAAGGGAGACACTCTGCATAGTGGATTAAAGCTCTGCCCAATTCGTGGGCATGAGGATGCTGACTGTTGCCGATAGGGTGAGCTGGTGTTGAGTACAGTCAGGGGATGTGCAGCCACACTGTTGTGCAGCTTTGGGTCTGGTTTACTTGGTGTATTTATAATCATGTGTGTCTTTAAACCGTGTGTGTTCGGTAACACAAAATAGCCAGCCTTAGCGTTTGACTACGGTTGGTGAGAGTGCAGTCGGTACACGAGTTGGTGATGGCCTTTTCTTGTGGTGAGTCCTTTTGTGTTGTTTAACGGTAGAATCGCCAAATGCCTACGCCAATTGGCGTTTGAGTTTGTAATTTAAAAAAAAAATTGGCCATTTTGAAAGCTGCACCCTCCTCCTTCCATTGACTTTTCCTAAATAGGCGTTGTTCCGTTGTAAGAATTCTAAACTCACAAACGGAAAACTATTTAGAGAACTCACCAGGTTTTTTTTTTTTACCTTGTTTTCTGACTTCATCCGCCAAAATCACACGTCATTTAGCGCTGGTACCCAAGCAGCCGCTAATGGTACCCAGGGGCTAATCACCCACTGAATGAATGACATCAATGGATGAATGTGCGATACTCTCAGATAAATGAACGAATCAGAGTCTTGGTTGAATTTGAATGAACTTACAAATGAAATACAAGATTTCCATGACCATTCAACAATTTAATTAGGCTATTATTGAAACATAATGCAAACGATATAGGCTACTTGACAATTCAACCTGTATCACACGTTACCATTTTTCAATAGGAGATTCAGATTCTTGTGTAGGCTAATTCATCAAATGTATATCTAAAATGTAGGCCAAATCTAGATAATTATTCACAAAATGAAATACCAGTGACATTCTTTACCAATCACCAATTACCAATTCAACAAACGTATTACACATTGTTGTTTTCTTAGGAGACAAAGTGAAACTAAATTGCACACACATCCTATGAGAGAAAGAGAAATTGCCTACATATTGTTTACATTCTTTTTCTGTTGTTACATGTACATATCTACCTCGGGAACCAAATCTAATCAAATCTAATGAATAACAATGGAATAGCAATGACGTCAGTTCATTAATTGAAATTTAGCGTGTTAATCAAGCAACCGTGCATTAGGTCATATTATGTATGGCTATACATGTGTATTTCCTTGGATTGTTGCAAACTGCTTGATAATGTTTCTTATTTTACCTTATACATCATCAAAATGAGATGAAAATGAAAACTAAATTCTAAGAGATTTATCTTTGAATAGCTTAAGTGTTCTGTAATTTTAATTTTTTACATATGCAGGGCCTAATAAACAAATTAAAATACTATAGCCTGTCTTCTTGGAAATAATCATTCTTCATATTCTTTTCTTAATCGTTATTTTTTCGTATGATAAGTGTGAGGTTCTGGTTGGTTCCTTTTCGTTTTTTGCTTCTGTTTTTGAACGTAGCCTGTTTTGGTTGGTTTTTGTCTTTTGTTTTTGAATGTAGCCTGTCCCTTTTGTTCTGATTGTTTTCACCTGTTTGTTGTTTAGACCTCATTAGCTCCCTATTTAGTTTGCCCTCTTCTGTTAGCCCTTTGTGAGTCATTATGTTATTTGTGCCTGTACCTGCCACCCCATTTACCTGTCGTTTTCCTGTTTCTTCCTGCCTCTGTTTCCCCATTAAACCTTTTTCGTTGCTCTCCTAGTTGGCATGTGGGTCCTACTTAACCCCAGAATTCTTACAATAAGACTTTCAATTCAAACATATTCTTGTATTTTTCAAATTAATTCACCATTTAAAACAAATTCTGTAATTAATTCTTTTTAGACTATTCTATATACATTTGTGCTCAAAAGTTTGCATACCCTTGGAGAATTGGTAATATATGTGCCATTTGTAAAGAAAACATGAGTGAGCAGGCAAAACACATGTCTTTCATTTCTTATGGGATTCACATTCAACTGTAGTTCATAACAGAATGGCACAATCATAAAACAAAACATGGCAACAAAGAAAAAAAAATAACTGACCCCTGTTCTAAAGTCTGCATACCCTTAGTTCTTCATACTGTTTATTGCCCCCTTTGGAACCAATGACAGCGTGCAGTCTTTTGTAATAGTTGTCTATGAGGCCCCGAATTCATACAGGTGGTATAGCTGCCCATTCATCTTGGCAAAATGCCTCCAGGTCATGCAAAGTCTTTGGTTGTCTTGCATGAACCGCACGTTTGCGATCTCCCCAGAGTGGCACGATGATATTAAGGTCAGGAGACTATGATGGCCACTCCAGAACATTCACCTTTTTCTGCTGTAACCACTGGAGGGTCAACTTGGCCTTGCTTAGGGACATTGTTGTGCTGGAAAGTCCAAGAGTGTCCCATGCGCAGCTTTCGAACAGTCTG
Organism: Esox masquinongy; assembly: GCA_016801175.1. Taxonomy (NCBI): domain Eukaryota; kingdom Metazoa; phylum Chordata; class Actinopteri; order Esociformes; family Esocidae; genus Esox; species Esox masquinongy. The sequence continues at coordinate 23,254 of JACXGI010006012.1, read as the reverse complement.
ACAGTATTTTCTGATAACAAGCTGCATTCATCTTGCCATCAATTTTAACAAGATTCCCCATGCCTTTAGAGCTCACACCCCCCAAACATCAGTGAGTCACCACCATGCTTCACAGTGGGGATGGTATTCTGTTCACTATAGGCCTTGTTGACCCCTCTCCAAACATAGCACTTATGGTTGTGACCATAAAGCTCTATTTTGGTCTCGTCACTCCAAATTACAGTGTGCCAGAAGCTGTGAGGCGTGTCAAGGTGTTGTCAGGCATATTGTAACCGGGCTTTTTTGTGGCATTGGCGCAGTAAAGGCTTCTTTCTGGCAACTCGACCATGCAGCTCATTTTTGTTCAAGTATAGTCGCATTGTGCTCCTTGGAACAACCACACTGTCTTTTTCCAGAGCAGCCTGTATTTCTCCTGAGGTTACCTGTGGGTTTTTCTTTGTATCCCGAACAATTCTTCTGGCAGTTTTGGCTGAAATCTTTCTTGGTGTACCTGACCTTGTCTTGGTATCAAGAGATCCCCAAATGTTTTACTTAATAAGTGATTGAACAGTACTGACTGGCATTTGCAAGGCTTTTGATATCTTTTTATATCCTTTTCCATCTTTATAAAGTTCCATTACCTTGTTACGCAGGTCTTTTGACAGTTCTTTTCTGCTCCCCATGGCTCAGTATCTAGCCTGCTCAGTGCATCCACATGAGAGCTAACAAACTCATTGACTATTTATACACAGACACTAATTGCAATTTAAAAAGCCACAGGTGTGGGAAATTCACCTTTAATTGCCATTTTCACCAGTGTGTGGCACCTTGTGTGTCTGTAACAAGGCCAAACATTCAAGGGTATGTAAACTTTTGATCAGGGCCATTTGGGGGATTTCTGTTATCATTATGATTTAAAAAGGATGTGATAATAAACGGCTTCATTTGATCACTATCCTTAAATAATAAGAGTTTTTTTTGCATGATCAGTCATATTTTCAACCTCAGTGCCTGAATTTCACAATTTCTGCCAGGGTATGCAAACTTATGACCACAACTGTAGTTTGATAACGTCCCAGTAGATGAACTGATGCTCTGGCTGGATTGTGATGCTCTGGAGGAGAATGTGTATACTAATTGGGACGATTCGTATGCTCATGACGCTAACCGTAGTTTGATAACGACCGAGTAGATGAACTGATGCTCTGGCTGGATGGTGATGCTCTGGAGGGGAATGTGTATACTAATTGGGATGATTCGTATGCTCATGACGCTAACCGTAGTTTGATAATGACCCAGTAGATGAACTGATGCTCTGGCTGGATGGTGATGCTCTGGAGGGGAATGTGTATGCTAATAGGGACGATTCGTTTGCTAATGACGCTAAACGGCGTTCGGGTCTGGCGGATACTGGTGCCCTGAAAGGCCTGGCGGTTCTAGTGTTCACGTTCAAGTGGTAGTCATTGCGCAAGTAAATGTAGTTTGAATTTTTTTGTATATTATATTTTGTATATTGTTAATTCAAGTACTGATGTGTTTTGTGTTACTTACAGAGGGGTGGGAGCCACTGCTTTAGGAGTTGGAATATTTCCATAAATTATTCTCTTTCAATTAACTTGATGTTATAGTGCTGAGTCAGCTGACGTACTATAGGTTGCTCTGTGATCTGAAAGCACTGTTGCACTTTTGATTGGTTGTCTGTTAGGGCACTGCAGATGTACATGACCTTTCTAAACTGTATAGACTACATGTAGAGCTAGAAAATACTATTTTACTGTAATTCATTCCGTTGTATATCCATTGTGCCTCTCTGAAATGTTACTGTATTTTTACCAACAAATTAATATTGTTAAGTTTGTGGATATCACTGCCTAGGTATATTACCTGCCTTCTATAGGCTCTGAACCTACATACGCACTACGTAGCTTTAGGTGAACAGGTGCTAGAGAAAAAAAATGATTTTCTCAAAAGCAAGGACATTTCCAAGCGACCCCAAACCTTTGAAAGGTAGTGTATGGAAATGTGTGAATGCCGGTTTCATTGTTTTCATTGTTTTAGCAAAGGTGAGGTGATCCTATTATACATGCAGTGAGGGAGTTTGGAATCAGCCTGTTTGGTTGGGATAAATAGAGAAGCTTTACTTTGTTCTAGGAAGTCTATCATTAACAGATGCTCCTAGCACACTCTTGTACTATAGTGTGTTTAGACACTTATCATATAGTTAGTTGAAGATGTCGTGGTCCTCCGTTGAATTTAGCTGGACATTGATTACGAAGGCATTCCTTGTTCATCTTCAATCAGTCTGATGGAGTCATTGGGAATCTAAAATATCATAACTTGTTACAAGGCTGAAGGTACCGTACACTTCATAACTTCTCATAAGCCTGAAGCTACAGTACACTGCATCATAAGTTGTTATAAGGCTGAAGCTACAGTACACTTCTTCATAACTTCCCACAAGCCTGAAGCTACAGTAGACTGCATCATAACTTATAAGGCTTAAGCTATAGTACACTTCTTTATAACTTCTCATAAGCCTGAAGCTACAGTACATTGTTTCATAACAAGTTACAAGCCTGAAACTACAGTACATTGCATCATAACTTGTTATAAGCCTGAAGCTTCAGGAAACAGCATCATAACTTCTCATAAGCCTGAAGCTACAGTACGCTGCCTCATAACTTGTTATAAGGCTGAAGCTACAGAACACTTCTTCATAACTTTTCATAAGCCTGAAGCTACAATACATTGCTTCAAGGGCCTTTTGAATTATGTGTCTGCAGGCTTTGGTTCAAAACTAATGGAAGCTGGGTGTGATGAATCTTTTGGGAAAAATCACCATGGCGAGGAAGTCAATGAGGCATTGCTGTGGCGACAGACAGATCTAGATGATGTTGCAATTTTTAATTATGAAGAATCTAATTAACTTTTCTCCTCCTCTGCCTGGAGATTAGCTAACGAGTTTATTAATGTATTTATCTCTTCAAATCCTTGATTTTCAGAAAGCTGGATTTTTCTTATCAACAGACATTTAATCAAATTAACAAGAAAAATAACTTCTGTTACTGTAATTCAATAATTGTTAACAGAAAATTATATTCTGCCATCATAACATTTGACTCAACAGTTTTTTTTCAAATAACTTTTTCAATATATCCATCCACATTAAGCTACAAAGAAGAATTGAAGGTGTGTGAAAAGTGTGAGGGGGGCAGAGATTAGTTATAAGGTTAGAAAACAGGAATAGATCAACTGCCTCTTAATAAATGCCAGTCTATAGTTCTCTTTTGTTCAGAGACTGGTTCAAAACTCTTTGAGACACACTCTCTGATGTCTGAAATGTGTAGGCTACATTCGTGAAAAGCATGGAAGATGTATGTGAAAGAGAGGGGACAAAGCTGAGGTAAAAGGTTAGGCAACATAAGGTGATCAACATTTTTCAAATGCCATTCTAGAACTGACACGTTTAAACTGCCAGTTCATCTTCCTCAGTAAACAGAGTTGCGTTGACTGATGTCCCAAATGTCTAGGCTGCTTTTGAGAGACACTGATAATGTGTAAGAGAGAGAGAGAGGGAGGACAGAAAGAAAGGTTACAGCTGAAGATTAACTGCCTCTTTCTATAACTGCATCTTCTTTAACTGCCATTACTTCTTCAGTCTTTCTTCCTGCTTTCAGAGACAGTGTTCCCACTCTGATGTCTGTCTGGGAAATCATTACTGCTTCAATGGACTGCTCTGAGATTAGGTTTTGCGCAATAATAAAAAAATTTCAGCAGCAACACAAGGAGAAGAAAGCTGTTCCTCTGGACAACGCAGTCCATTTGTTCCCACAAATAAGGTTGAGTCTCAACCAACTCGTCGAGGTTTCTGAAGCTTTTAAATGTTAACTAGGTACTGGCGTTATGCTTTTGATAGAGCGCTATTAAATATGAAAAGAACAGAATGGAGAACTGTGTCAGAAGACTGCTCATGGTCTCCCCTCCCATCTGCGGTCTCCAATGTAGAGCCCAGTGTTTAATAGTGAGTGGTGAGTCCTGTCTAACACATTCAGACATACATTTCTGACCCTAGTGAGCATGAACTTCTTAAACAGAACATGACTTCATCATCACTGTCCCTCTCTCATGTGTACACTCTCTATTTTTAATGAAGGGAAAAAGCAGATCATTTCTTTTTACTTCAGTGTGTTTGTGTTTAAGTGTTTGTGTCGGCGTCTCGGCTTGCTTGTTGTTTCCTAATCTTTCTTTGTTCCCTCACTTCAAGAAAGAGGAGGGAGAAGAGAAACTGGTACATTTGTTGAGTGGACCAGAGGGAGGGTGGCAATAGCGTTTTGGCAGCATCATTAATTCTTAAGTAATCAACATTACAGCTAGAAACAGATGCAGCTGTATTGAAGAGTCTGCTGACTTTGGCCCACTCTCCTCTGTACGCTGAAACTTGGCAAGACAAGCCCCACCAATGATTTACAAGCAGGATCATACTGCTCTGTAGTCACCAGTAGTTAGCCTTGGTAATGAATACAAAGGTTCAGTGATAAACCCGTGTCTATCTCCACTCATCTTGGCAGAATGGAATACAGACAAGAGGAAACAATATCTGAAAAAATATCTAAAACAATATCTGAAATTACACATTGTAGTCCTATTTCTTATGTAATTAAATATTTCTTTACTGAAGGTGGTGCACTTTACATGGAATAGGGTGCTGGGATGAATTCTCACCTCATGAGCATTTAATCCAGAGCCTGTACATTGCTCAAAAAAATTAAGGGAAGACAATTATTTCAGTTTAACACCAAGTCAATTAAACTTCAGGGACATAATTCTGTCCAGTTAGGAAGCATAAGGGATTGTGAATCAATGTCACCTGTTTTGGTGCAAATGAAAGTGATAACAAGTGCACTGTAGAGGCAACAGCAAGACAACCCCCAAAAAGGGAATCGTTTTGCAGGTGGTGTCTAGTTTTGAGTTTTGCTAGTGTTCTTGTCAGTACTGGTAGCATGAGGCGTTACCTGCAGCCCATTAAGGTTGCACAGGTAGTCCAGCACCTCCAGGATGACACATCCATATGTGCCATTGCAAGAAGGTTTGCTGTGTCTCCCAGTACTGTCACAAGAGCATGGAGGAGATACCAGGAGACGGGCCGTTACATGAGGAGAGCTGGACAGGGCCGTAGAAGGGCATCAACCCAGCAGCAGGATCGTTATCTGCTCCTTTGTGTGAGGAGGAACAGGAGGAGCACTGCCACCTCCAGCGGGCTGCTGGTGTGCATGTTTCTGACCAAACAACTGTCAGAAACTCCATGAGGGTGGCATGAGGGCCCGACGTCCTCTTTTCGGATATTTGCTCACAGCCCAGCACCGTGCAGTTCGATTGGCATTCGCCAGAGAACACCAGAATTGGCAGGTCCGCCATTGGCACCCTGTTCTCCTCACATGTGATAGCAGGTTCACATTGAGCACATGTGACAGATGTGAAAGAGTCTGGAGATGCCATGGTGAACGTTACGCTGACTGCAACATCATCCAGCGTGACAGGTTTGGCAGTGGGTCAGTGATGGTCTGGGGAGGCATATCCTTGGAGAGTCGCACAGACATCCACGTGCTAGCCAACGGTACCCTGACTGCTGTTAGGTACCGGGATGAAATCCTCAGACACATCATCAGACCTTACGCTGGTGCAGTGGGCCCTGGGTTCCTCCTGGTGCATGACAATGCCCGGTATCAAGTGGCAAGAGTGTGCAGGCAGAACCTGGATGATGAAGGCATCGATGTCATTGACTGGCCCTCCCATTCCCCAGACCTGAATCCAACTGAGATCCTCTGGGACGTTATGGTGCATCTGACACCGCCAAGTAGCACCACAGACTGTCCAGGAGCTCACTGATGCCCTGATCCAGGTCTGGGAGGAGATCCACCAGGACACCATCTCATCAGGACCATCCACAGACGTTGTCGGAGTGCATACAGGCTCGTGGGTCCCATACACACTACTGAGTCACATTATGAGTTGCCATGATGAAATTCACGCAAGTTGGAACAGGCTATGATTTTAATTGTTTACTTTGATTTTCCGGTGTGAATTTGAATTTGAATTCCAGCCCTCAATCGGTTGGTGATTTTGGTTTCCATTGACCGTTGTTACGTAATTTTGTTTTCAGCGAATTACACAATGTACAGTAAAGATTTTGATCTTTAATATATTTAGTTCATCGAGATCCGATGTGTGATTTAAGTGTTCCCTTAATTTTTTTGAGCAGTGTATTTAAGCCAGATTTGCAAGCATGTTTACTCTAGTCTCTACAGACATTCAAACAGATGGCTGGTAACAATCTCCATATAATGCTGCATGATGGCTTTGATGTTTTTTTTTATTTATCGTGAAACACTTCGCTGACTACGTCTGTGTCCAACATGACACCCTGTTCCGTAGGTGATGCACTACCTCTGACTAGGGACCAGGGAGGGCACTACCTCTGACTAAGGACCAGGGAGGGCACTACCTCTGACTAGGGACCATGGGGAGCACTACCTCTGACTAGGGACCAGGGAGGGCACTACCTCTGACTAAGGACCGTGGAGGGCACTACCTCTGACTAGGGACCATGGAGGGCACTACCTCTGACTAGGGACCAGGGAGGGCACTACCTCTGACTAGGGACCAGGGAGGGACTAGACAGATCCCAATTTGTGGAAAGTACTCTAGTTGGAACAGAATCAGAATCAGAGAGAGTTTTATTGCAAAGTAAGTTTCACAACAAACAAGGAATTTGTTCTGGCCGTTTGTGCAACAATTAATACAAAAGGTAATAAGGGAAGTAAAAACAAATAAGACTGAGCATAGAAATAGTAGATTGTGCATTAATAAATTACTAAAAATAACTAAAAAGCGTAAGTATGTAAGGTGCAAGATTGTGTCCAGTACGTCCTCTGCTGTGCTTTCTTCTTCACCCACGGCGATGGGGGAAGGGCAGCTGGGCTTCTCCTGAAGTCCACCATCATCTCCACAGTCTTTAGGTCTTTAAGTTGTCCTGACCGCACCCGGACACCAGGTGGTGAATCTCCCACCTGTAGGTGGACTCGTCTCCATCGGAAATAACTAACGTGATTAGCAGTTAATGGAAATATTTTGTATGCGTTGGCACATAATTTGTTGGAGCAAACCAAGTAGAAATTTCTGAGTAACATTCCTGAAACAACTGTATGAAATTAGTATCAAAGTAAGTTACATCATTTGTACATATTATTTGGAATGTTGATTAAATCTTTGATTGGACCGAAACCAGGAAACCAACATGATTAGTTCCTCAAAGGTTTTGTCATTAGACCTTTGGCATAGATTTGCTTATCTAAAGTTTAAAATACCTAGATAATCATTTAGAAGAGTCTCCTTGAGGCCATATGAGCAAATGAGAAAGATGTACGTGATTTATTTAAATTAAATTAAGATACTCACCAAGCATGTGTACTTTACAATCCTCATGAAGGAATACAAAAGGTAATGATTATTACACTTTTGTTGACACTTTTTCTGAAAGTTCACACACAGATGACTATCCAATTTTACATATATGTATATGAACTGGCATCTTGTGTCTTTGTAAACGGTGAAAATAATTGCCATATTAATGAATCAAAAAGAAAAATAATTTATTTTTTAACATGCTGTTGTACCGATAGATTGGGAGATGTCAGTAGTTGTACTTTTAAATAGTTCTTATCACCATTGAGGAGCTAAATGGTAACTATTTTTTCAGACAGTGCCCCCACAACTGTGTAGGAAAAGTAGCTTTGCTGTAGTATTAGTCATCTAGCTACAAGTGTGGTAAGAAATAAAGGGAGGGAGACAGGACACAGGCATAGGGAGAACAGAGGACTCTTAATAAGAAACTCAAAGGAACTAAAAAACAGACTAAGAACAAATATAAAAAGCAACCAGAACGGGACCCAGGCCCTACAATACCTGCTTGCCACAACACAGATGTTTGTGTAGCTATTTTTGACTCAATCTCACAACTCTCTAACCTACTGACATTTACATTTTTTACTGGTGATCTGAACTTTTGCACTCTCCACTGACCCAGTGATTATTTAGATATATCTATGCAAGACAGTTGACACTTAAATGTTTCCTCTGACCAAATTTTTTGTCATTTGACAGTTTGACAATCTTGATGAGCCAGAGGACTACCGGCCACCTGTCTGTCTCTACGTTCCTTCCTAGGTTTCTTTTTAGAGAGTTTTTACAAGCCAGTGTGCATCAACATCTTACTGCACGTTTGGTGTGTCATACAGAGTCAGGGTATACAGTGCTGATGTGAAAAAGGCTTCATAAAATAAGCGTATTTGAACTTGATTGACAAAAATAGCAACATTGCTACAATAAAGAAAAAAAATACAAAACTTCATGAGTTGCCTTTGAATTGCATAATTATGAAGTTATAACATTTGTAGAATAAGGAAGCCTCAGCACATTGCTATACAATTAAAATGCAATTACCACACTGTTATGTTCACATTGGGGCCCATAGTAAATGCAAATATAAATAAGAATAATCCTAATACTAAATGAATTAACATAAATATTTAAACAAACTATAAAAACATATCATGAATGGAGTATTATGAGAAATATGATAAGTGTCATGCCAGAAGCAGGGAGACAGAACCCAGGCGCAGAGAGAACGGATGACTTTAATAACTAAACTCAAAAGAACACGACACTGGAACCAATGTAAAAAAAAAGAACAGGCTCCAAACAATGACCAGCAAAAACAAGAGGGAAGAATGAACCTAAACAGAGAAGGGGATCAGGAATGCAGGTCAGGATGATGCCTGCCCTGTGGTGTCCTGCGCTCCCAATAAGGGCAACAGGGGGTTGGGCATCAGACATGACTGGCACCATTAGCCTGGTGTTATTTACAGAGAGTTTCTTTCCCGTGCTGTGACCCTCACAATATATTCTCCATGTACACTGGCAATGGGAATGTATCGACAGAGCTTGGCAATATACACACACAATACCTTATCCATATAACATGTGTGACTCAAAGCCAAAGTGCCTGAAGTCGGTTGTGGTGGATAGATTTATGTGATGTGCAGGTATTTCCTTTAGTTTACGCTGTTGGTAACCATTGAATTTTTTAGACTTGGACCCATGATTTGATTAATATATTAAGACACTTCAGAAAAATATATTGGTGCCCAAACCCAGCTCTCTATTTGCTGGGAGAACCTCTAGCATCCTACACTCTCCCTGGTGGTAGTGTAGCCCAGCAGTGTAGCAGTATCACACTGAATCTGAGACTCCAACAGCATTACAAGGTAAAGGCAGGTCTATATTTTGTGTCAGTTCAAGCACTCACAGTGTAGGAGAACAGATTGAGTGATTTTGCATTTGAACCGTTCTTCCCAGGTTGTATCCACACCCTGCCTATAGAGACTTCCCCTGTAGAGCTGCAGGAGTCCCAAAGCCAAGCTCCACACTTCCAATGCACCCTCCAAATGTAGCTTTACATCCTGAGGTCAAGGAGAGATCATCCACTCTTCCAGAGCAGGGACCTCCATCTACAAGCCGACGCAGCTTTTGAACAGATCACATTACCATTATATCCAACATTACAAACGTCATGTCCTTCGACGGTAAGCCTGCACTCTCGGAGAGAAGACTCGTTTCCTGAGGCGCAGATTATTTCAACTCTCTTTCTTCCCTCAGATCCTACAGGTGCAACTCTTTACACTTAAGGTCTGCCACAAACCCTGCTGTGTACACCCCCATTGTCCTTCGTAGAACAGTTCCACTGTCCCGGAGAACAAGCGGCTCACATTGTCACAAGTCTCAGCACGGGAAACTGCTGCTGTCATCAGAAGAGAGGGAGGGTGAGAGACAGAGAGGGAGAAAGAGGGGAAAAGACAAATCGGTCAACAGAGTCAATTATAATTTGCTGGAATATACAAAGCATTGTTCATTGGAACCTGGATATTTTAGCCCAGCAGCCTCCTGTTGTTCAATTTCACTCTTGCCTATTTAGCAAACATTGTTTAATGTGTCCTTATTAAGGTATGTTTTCAGGGTTCGCCAAAATTATGGTTGTTATTGTGCTGGCTGCCTCACAAATAGGGGAAAATTATGTTTGTGAATAAAACAATGTCTGCCCACACAAAATAAAAGTATTGTTCTTTGAAACACAACAGTTTGTCTCAGTAGAGAGCGTTGTAGTTGTTCTGAGGGAGAATGTTTAGCACAGGGAGATGTGTGAAACCTACTCCTAAACTATAAGTGTCTGTGTTGCAAACAAGTCATTTACACTCACCCAACTGACTTTGCACCAAGGCTCAAGAACAAACAAAATGATTGTCTTGCAGCTAAACCTGAACATTTCTTCCCTCTTCCATTTCAGTGGACAGATGCCTTCCTACCACCAGGAATCTCTGAGCATAGCTCAATGTCATCCAATCTTTGCTGCATTGTATCCACTGTCATGGGATTGAGCAAGCTACAGACCACTTACAAATGCATGAGAATGAATTCACCATCTCAAGAGCCACTTCTGGCTCCTTGTTTCAGATGGGCACTGGCTCCCCAGATATTAAACTGTCTGTAGCAGCTTTTCTATTGCATTGTTCCAGTTTACTCCACCGCTCTCTTCTCTCCTCTCCTTTCTACTGTCTTCTACTCTACTCTCTACTGCATTCTACTATCCTCTCCATAGTCTTCTATCTATAGTATTTCCCTCTCCTTTCTACTGTCTTCTACTCCCTTCTCTACAGTCATCTACTCTTCTCTCATCTATTGTCTTCTCCTCTCTTTATAGTATTCTTCTTTCCTCTCTGGAGTCTTTTAGTCTCTTCTCTGTAGTATTCCACTCTCATCTCCTATCTATAGTCTTTTCCTTTCCTCTCTATATTCTTCTATTCTTATCTCCTCTTCTCTGCTCTCCTCTCCCTAATACCAAGTTCAGGAATAAAACAATTATTTTTCAAACAAAAACCAGTGTCACTTTAGTTTGAGGCCAATAGAGTCTATATCTTACAGGACCTCTCCTCCCAGGACTATTTCTCCCTAGAAAGAGAGAGAGAAAGAGCTAAGTAAAATGTTGATGGAGGCTTTAGCAGTTTGTTATATCTATTTCCTGACAGGGAATCATATTTATTTTCTATTGTTAAATCTTCATTCTTATTTTACCACCATTCAGGTCATTGGGGGTTTATTTAAAACTTCTGTTAATAGAAAGTGAATGAATAACGTCTGAGTCATGCTGAGTACATTATTAGATCAAATGCATTGAACATGAAACAAAAAAAATATTTTTTGTTTTCATGGTTGGGTAGGTTACACCATAACTGTCCTAATTATAATTTATAACATAACTTTTGCATTACACATATTCTGTAACTTCATCTGACTTTTTGCTTTTGGAATTAAAACTTATTTACAGACATAGAAAAAGAAAAAAGAGCAATTCAGTATTTTTGCTGTGACTTCATAGCAGTTTCAGATTGGTTGTCAGACTTGCACAGGTGTTACAAACTGAAACTTTAATGTTTTTGTGACTAGACTATCATGTTGAAAATCAATGAATAATTGTGTCAGCATATTTTTTTAATACTGTATGCTGAATACAGTAGTATCATCCACAGTAAAATACAAATATGTATTTGCTGCATAAAAAGTTGAAAGTAGGAAAAAAAGTGTTGTTTTTTTTATTACATATTTTACGGTATGCAAATAGTATTCTAAGACTTGCCTGGTCAGGCTGTATTTGCTGCTCTTGTTTGTAGCAGTGTTATGAGCAAATGCATGTCATATTTAGAAGTGGTTCCATGAATTCTATAAGCTTGAATCAGTTGTGTGTGAGGACATGAACCAGTGTACCATTTTGGAAGACTCTCCGTCAAATGGGGTGAGCAGTGTAAACTTTTTCAATACCGCCCTTGTGTGAGCGGTGTGAATTTGCTTGGTAATGCTATGGCTCTGTCATGGCACGATTGTCAACATGTACCCACGTGAAGGTTAATGGTCAACAGCCTGGATGGCCACCCACATTTCCACCAGGCTAATAGCAAATGTTTTTTTGTTTTCTTTATTATCTGAAATGTGCAATATAATTCTGGTTATGAGCACCTCTCAAATGGGTTCTAGAACTCTAACACATTCAAAATGTTCTGACTAGTCCCGTTTGTTAAGAAAGAGCTGGAACACCATTAAAGTGGTGTTTGCAAATCCCAGTGGATGAATTTGAGTAAATGCTTCGGCTTAGCTATTTACACATTTTTGAACTGCTGTATTTAATTGCAAGAAGGGTAGGTTGGAAACATTAAAGCAGCTGTCAGCTAAAACTATCAGTGAACCTAACACACTAGAACTTTCTAACCACAAAGAAATCCAATACTCTAGAACCTTCCAACCGCCCAAAAAAAACAACAATCTAGAACCTTCTAATCACCAAGAAGATAGTTAAACCTTTGCACAGCCTGCACACATTTTTGGTAAACCAATCATTGTGATTCAATTGACTGCATTTGTGACGCACCTCCGACAAGTGCACACAGCAAGCAAATAAAACATCACAAACAGCAATTTAAAAAAATAAATAATTTGCATTGCTGAAGCCTGTGCTTTCTGCAGAGCTCGGTGATATGTTTTTGTGCAAATCGAAAGGCAGACCTTTTTTTACCTGTTGTTAGCTCAGCTGGTTAATTAGTTTTCAGTCTTATTAAAGGGATAGGTCGTCCAAAATTCATATTTTTCTGAAATTTCAATTGCTAAGAGATGTTCCACAAGGCCCATAGAGTCATTTCTTCAAACACTCCCTTATTGAGCTCTGTCCTAGTCTGTAATTAGCGTTATTAGCATCGTCATTACCTGCATTGCAAGCGGAAAGCTACTCCAAAACACTTCAAACTACATTCAGTAATCTGTCGCGGTAGCATAGATTTTTTTAAACTGTACACTGACTAAACAGCCAGCGGAATTGACTGAATTCAGAATGGCACTAGCAAACTATTACCTATGGCCACCATACACTGCCTCTTTTCTACAGCAGTGATGACATCGAGGTGAGCATGAACTTTAACCTCAACTAGTTATGTGAAGATAGGTTGCCTAGCTTTTTAAAATTGTTGCTAGTTTACACTTGGGTATATTATTGCTATATTTTTGCTTTATATTTTTCTTAATTCTCACTGCGTAAATGTCGGGTGCCATGTCACAATAATGTCATTGTGCAGGATGATCCTGTGTTGTTCGGTGCATTTGACAAATAAACTTTGAACTTTTGGATTTCCTTTGTTTGTAACAATGTCAACTTCTGCTTGCTCGTTTGCTTGCTCGTGGGTCTTGAGTTAATTAAATTCTACCTGCTTTGCAATTGGGACAATACCTCTGTCTCTCCCGAGTCATATTGTGGGAGAATCAATGGAGCAACTTTGCCAATGAGACAGATAATTTTTGCGAGAAACATTTTAATACAGAGGATCGTGACCCACGTTCACTTAGATGACGACTAAAGGCAAATGCAATTCCATCAAGTTACCCAGTTCAACCCGTGGAGAGAAGAGATTGTAAGTAATACTTCCGATTGCTATGTTATAATACACAAAGTACACATTGCCTCCAGAAATTCTGGGCAAGGGTTGGGGATTAATGTGTTCACCATCGCCAAGGTGACTGTCCTAGGTGAACTTCAAAGACGAAATAGATAACTTGCTTTCTAGCTAGTGAATACTAACTTTTCAATGCTAATAACACTTATTGCTGACTAAGACAGAGCTGAATAATGTATTGTTTTAAAAAATGACTCTATGTGCCTGAAAGACCAACTGGGCGTAAGGGGACTGTCACCAAAATATGATTTTTGGATGAACTATCCCTTTAACTACCAAACAATGCTAACTCAAACTAGCCTGTTAGCCAGTCAGCATAAAACTGTTTTTCTCTCAACATATGTTAGCAAGCCACGTAAGCAATATTATGAATAAAGCTATCATCTGCTTTCCACATCAGTAAATTTCTTTGTGACAGTTGCCTATCAACCAATAGCAAGGGGTAGTGTATGGACAGTTTTATTGGGCTTCCTGGAAATATTTTGTCATCAAGGGGGGCAGGGTATAGTGAAGGGTGTTTTTCAGAGCTCTTGGAAACAAACATTCACTGAGCATGAAGAGATTTCGCTGTGTTGTTAAACAGATCATATTAATGTGTCCTGAATGGTAACCAATCGTATTTGGTCTTTCCAGTCAGCCTACGTTGGGGGAGTTTGTTCTGATTCTGTGTGAGACGGTGACGCCTGTCCAACCCTGAGCCTCATCCAAGGGAGCCACTGAAAGATCAAGACATTATGGCTGTGTGTGTGCATGTGTGTGTGTGTGTATGTGTGTGCATGTGTGTGTGCATGTCTGTATGCGTGTGTGCAAGGAAATAAAACTAACAACATGCACAAACTCTATTTTCTCCAAGTTATCTTTGGGAAGCAGCTGACTAAACCAATCCCACTCAGGGTTGGCATGAAAACAGGCTGCCCATGGAGTTCTGCTGGTGGCTGAAATGGCGTTGCAGGACGCCCCAACCCACGGGTCACCAGACCCAGAACCAATGTATACTGACGATGTTTAGGGCCCTTCCAGAGAGGAGTTTGTTAACAAAGAACTGCTCTTTGCACACATTACTTTTTTAAATGGTCTAAAATACGCCAAACATGCAGTGCTTAGATACAGCCAAGGCTGGTAAAAGTATAAAACTGATAAGCCTTCAATATTTACTCTGATCTATAAACCAATCAGCTTGGCCATGAGAACTGAACCAAGCGGCTATGATTGGCATTACCTGTCTAAGAAGAAAATGGATCCGACAGCTATAATTGCTGCTATTCTTCATGTATTATATACACTGAACAAAATTATAAACGCAAGACTTTTGTTTTTGCCCCCATTTATCATGAGCTGAACTCAAAGATCTAAGACTTTCTCTATGTACACAAAAGGCCTATTTCTCTCAAATATTGTTCACAAATCTGTCTAAATCTGTGTTTGTGAGCACTTCTCCTTTGCCGAGATAATCCATCCAGCTCACAGGTGTGGCATATCAAGATGCTGATCAAACAGCATGAGTACTGCACAGGTGTGCCTTAAGCTGGCCACAATAAAAGGCCACTCTAAAATGTGCAGCTTCACTGTATTGGGGGGGTCCAGAGGGGTCCGAAAACCAGTCAGTATCTGGTGTGACCACCATTTGCCTCACACAGTGCAGCACATCTCCTTCGCATAGAGTTGATCAGGTTGTTGATTGTGGCCTGTGGAATGTTGGTCCGCTCCTCTTCAATGGCTGTGCGAAGTTGCTGGATATTGGCAGGACCTGGAACACGCTGTCGTATACGCCGATCCAGAGCATCCCAAACATGCTCAATGGGAACACGCTGTCTGGAGCTGTGTATTTATATATATACACAGCTCCTGAAAAAATTAAGAGACCGCCTTTTTCTTTCCTTTCCAAAAAAATTTAAAAGGAAAGTTGTGAGTGAGGAAAAGTTTTTGCAGTGGTCTCTTAATTTTAGCCCTTCTGTTCCTCACTCAAAACCTTCCTTTTTGACTTTTTTGGAAAGGAAAGAAAAAGGTGCAGTGGTCTCTTAATTTTTTCCGGAGCTGTATATAGTGTGTGTGTGTGTGTGTGTGTGTGTGTGTGTGTACACACTGACTTCATGATGCTGATTTCGGTTTGAGTTCCCCTCACAAAAGACATTTTATAACCTCACGGGTCTTCCCTTGGTTAAATAAATGATGAATTATATCAAGCCAGAGGCTGTGGCCCTATCAAAGATTCAACATCTGTTTGCCAGTGAACACATCTCACAAGGTTATGATGGAAATAAATGACGAAACTGTCCAAGTGGCCTCACTCAAACACACGCCAATTTGACGTTATCTCCCTGAGCCAAAAAGGGTCTTATGTAGCCTTCCTAAATGTAGAGTGGATTTGCAGACTGAACAATCTGCTAAAACATGTTAAACGGGTCGATGGTTTTTCGGTTTAGGTTCCAGGAGGAATGCCATTGGAAAACTACACCATTGTGCTGCTCGCTTTGGAGTAAGTGGACACGGACTGACACACAGTTTGACCCAGTGCCTTTGATGCAGTTGAGACAGACCCCAGTGTGGAACATCAATTCCTACATGAAGACAACTCTCCTGAATACCGCATGGATGCCTCTTCTGCAGCACTCAACCGGCCGAAGGGATGTACTCATTCTGAAACGTTGCTAATTTGCAGTGATAGCATTCAGGTGTGGAGTCATGTTTAAAGTCATACGATACATAAATCATGGATGACATGAGGCACAGTTTTGTTTCTTAGGGAGAGGCCGGCCGCACAGTGGGTATATAATTAAGTATAATTAAACAGGAAATGTTTTAGGAAACATACCCACTTTGTTTGCCAGAATAATTCCTTAAAATGATTATTATTATGGTAAGTATACTCTCATGCTAGATTGTACAGTATATAAACATGCAACACCTAGTACAATGCTTTAGATTTAGAGAGCTGATTGCAGGATGCACATTACCGAACGGAGAGTGTTTTTGCAGAGATGTTGTCAGTCACACACGATTCATTTTCATTCTCAAATCAACATATCAATCCCTGCTGATTTAGATCATGCGGTTACTAGACAAAGCCTTCATAACAACAAACCTCCCTGACAACCCTTTGCACTAGAAATCTGGTGTCATTGCTTCAAATCACAAGCATAAGCAAGATATTTAGGGACTACAAGTCACTGTAGATGTGAGCGAATGCTAAATTTAGTAGCATTGCCTTAGTTTTTTTTTTGTCTTTTTGGGAAGAGGCATACAGAACTAATAAGATTATTCTTCTCTATTCAACTCATCTATCTATCTAGGGAAGACTAACCGCTAATCAATAACCCACATTAGAACGCATATGAGTTTAGGCCCCATTAGGCAAGTTCACAGTGCACCTTAGGCTAGGGCTAAGGGCCTCCTAAGCCCAGGGCTAACCAAGTGTTCACATGAGCATATTTCAAAGTAGGCTAGCACCACCCTTAGCCTAGGGCTAGCTGGCCCTGCTCTGGAACAGGGTTCGCACCGAATTTTCAGGGCTAGCCCCAGAAACATGTTGACAAAATGAATGAAGAATGAAGGTTGGCTATTATTTTTCTCTTTTTTTGCGTAGTTTTAACAAAGTTGTCAAAGCAAATACCAACAGAGTGGGCATCTTGTTAAACAGATGTCATGAAGTCGTTAATTGAATCATGGTCGCGTAACATTGATCGCGTGTCAGTGAAGAACTCTAACATTATTCATATGCCAGAGAGAACATGACAATTATAGCTTATCATAGAATGTAAAATGGTACCTGCCTCAGGGCCTGGCCAATGTGACAACATTTGTCAAAAAGCTGGAGCTGAACCGAATAACAGGACAGTGATCCAAATCACACAAGCAAAAGTACAACAGAATGGTTAAAAAAAAGAAATGGAGTGTTATGTAATGGCAGTCGGGGACTTTGAATCGAGCCATGCAAGAACATGACACAGTTGATACAGTACTGTAAATAGCAGTGGGCAAAATTTCCTCCCAGTCAGATAATTACAAGGAAAAGCTACCTGCAATTATTTCAGTCAAGAATGGGGAAACACCAGCTATTGAAGTAAGGGGTGAACCTTTTCTACACTATGAACGTGCAATCAATTCAGTGTCGGTTGTTACATTAGGTTACAATTAGGTTAGGTTATATGTCAGTCATGTTGAAGTTAACACTACAAATCCATGTGAACAAATACGTACTGTACAAGAGAAGACGTGTGTGTGGGATCAGTTTAGTGCTTGGAATGGGACTCACATGCTACTCATGTAATAAAACAGCTACTCATTTATCCAGTTGACATCTCAACAAGATTGCTGGTTGTCGTTCTTCCAAATGTTGAACAGATTATAATAAAATGTCTTTGGTGAACCATTAATTCATAGGATTAGAAATTCCTTGTTTTTTGTCTTGTTTTTTTTTCACAGTTAATGGTTGTATTCGCCTGCTCAGGCGTAGCATCCATCACCCGGTGGTTGTACTGTCATCAACTGACAAATAGAGACAACAAACATACGATGTGTATAACTGATAGTTAAATTATCTTTCCGGGCGTCGGCGGAGTGTGATGTGTTATCCTATGTACGTAAGGTAACTCCCGGGGGCCGCTATCAGTAACATAATCAGCTGATCATCTCCTTGACAGGATGATAAAAACCGTAACTATACTGTGAGTGTTTGCCGACACTTTGTTATTCAAAGGAAACCCCTGTGTCAATTCAGGCACTAAGAAGGCTAAAAGAAGAGCCTGACTAAGCGGGAAAGGGTGAGCATAGAAGAATGTACTGCCTTTGAAACTGATGAGTGTGTTTCAGAGACCGTTCTGCCTTCAGTGACTGAGCTCCAGGCCAGACAGACCTAGCGTGTATTGTCCTCTGATGTAGGATGATCCACTTGCTTGTTCATGGTATACTGGGCACCTAGACCTTTGCACAATGAGATTGCTAGTTGATTTACTTTTCTTGTGTCCTATCTTCTAACTGTCCACTCCAATTTGTATTATTACAAAACTGACTATCACAAACAGTTTGGGCTAATAACAAATTAAGACTGAGCGGATGCTTTTTTTTAGGTACACAGAGGTGAAGATGTGAATTCCTTCTCCATAATGCTCATAAGCTTCAGAGGAGCCATTTGAAGGTTGGTATGTTCTGGGGTGCTTCAATACAGGCTTTCAGTTACTGATAATAGGTTTGTAATTTCTATTATTTGCACATACAGTAGTTATGTTAGTAATTCCTTTCAGATATTAGACAATTTAGGAAATCACTCTTTTATTATAGATGTTTTGCATGTTTGTCCATTTGCAAATGCTAAATTAAATATATTTCCATAGGGAATAGCATTAAAGGCACATTTGTTTTTAATTATTTTACAAATATTGCATTTACATACAAACAGGTGCTAAATTATCCATCTTGTAAAACAATTGTTATTCCTGATAAGAACATTGCCACCAGATATACTGGTAAATCTCTGTTGTGCACGTAGAGAAAGTTAATATGCTCACTGACCGTTGTTATGGTGAGCAAGGCCTTCTGATCTGGTCTGTGATAAGTCATACTGTCAATGTTTTTCTGTGTGTTCGTGGGTGACCTTCAAGTGAGCGTGCCCACTATGGTCAATGGGTGGCCATTATGTAATGGACTGTGGGTGAAATACTGTAGAGATCTTGGCCTTTTCAGCAACAGTAATTCAACATTCCTCAGAGGCAGGTCAGCGCCTTACATGCATCAGTGTGGTACAGTATGCTGTTAACATTCAAAGTGTGAATTTCTGTGCTTTGGTTTCCCCTGTGGTTTTAAATCTCCTCAGTCCTCCTCCGCATGTCTTCCTTTCGTGAGCACTGTGGGCTGTGAGCTGCTAAGATCGGGATACGGGCCTGTGCGGAGCTTCACCGACCTTTCCTTAGGGACCCTTGATGATCCATGTATTTGATCTGTTCCAGAGTGAGCACACCTGATTCTGATTGTGAACTGATTATCAAGCTGTTGACAGGGGGACTTAGATGAGCTAGTCAAGGCTACAGCTATATTGTGTAGTATCTTGGGGTCCTTGTAGAGAGGTTTTTGAACCAGTGTGTGTGTGTGTGTGCCTGTGTAATTCAGCTTTTTACGAATTTGTTTTATTGTATATTACTTTTATTATAAAAAAATGTTTTTATCTTTGCTGATAAATACTACTACTACTACTAATAATAATAATAAATAAAGTTTAGTATTGCTGGGTTGTGTAGGTATAAACACAGCTATGTTAAGATGCATGCATAGTCAGTTTGTGAAAGGCACTCTGAATAAAAGGGCCTACAAAATAAATACAAATCTGTGTGTTGTAGAATTCTCTCCCTGAGGAAGCAGTAGGGATTATTTAAAGTCAGTGAGCCATCTTCTCCAAATAATGCTTCTCTCCTGTTCTCCTCATCGCACTCCCTTTCTCCTCCATACTCTGCTGCTTTCCTCTTCTCCGCCTTGCCCTCCATTTCTCCTCCATACCCCGCTGCTCTCCTCTTCTCCTCCATGCCCTCCCTTTCTCCTCCATACCCCGCTGCTCTCCTCTTCTCCTCCATGCCCTCCCTTTCTCCTCCATACCCCGCTGCTCTCCTCTTCTCCTCCATGCCCTCCCTTTCTCCTCCATACCCCGCTGCTCTCCTCTTCTCCTCCATGCCCTCCCTTTCTCCTCCATACCCCGCTTCTCTCCTCTTCTCCTCCATGCCCTCCCTTTCTCCTCCATACCCCGCTTCTCTCCTCTTCTCCATGCCCTCCGTCTCATCCTTTCCTCACTGCCTCTTCCTGCTCCTCAAACTTTCTCTCCTCTCTTCCTTCTCTTCTTTCTTTCTTCTTTTGTTCTTTCCTCCTTCGGTTCTCCTTTTCTCCTCCTCTCCTCCCCTCTCCTTCTCTATGCTGATGTTCTCTTCTCCTTCCCTCCTCCTTTTCTCCTTCTTTCCGCCTCTCCTCCCCTCCATCTCTGTCTCATGCCTTACCTTACACAGTAATCTGTTGCACGATTCATTCACTAGCCGTCTCCTCCTCTTCTTCTTTCATCCTCTCCTCCCCCAGGCTCGGCTGGGTTCCTCGCCATGTGCTCCTCACACCAGTGTGGGAGTTGTGGGAGAATGTCACGAATCCAAAGCAAATAAGAAGACGGAGATGCCTTGGAAATGATGTTGCTGGGTTATCACCGTGGCAGCAGTTATCTTCTGTTTCACTGTACATTTTGCTGCCTTCTTGGATGCCTGTTACCTAATCCTTCTTAGAAAAGGTCTTCATGCAGGAAAGACGTTTAGAAAGAAACAATTTGAAGATTATATCAAACCTCTCAGGTGAACCTGGTCTGGGAATAGAAGGCCACTCCAAAGCCACTTCTTCATCGCATAGAGTGCCCTACCCATTCCTCAAGACAGCTAGAAAATTAGAAAATGTAATAGTTGTTCTTTAGTTTGATCTTATATGCAAAACAGGAGTGCAACCTAACCTTTAATTACGGCTAAATCAGAATATAACACTCTCCGGATCAGGATGTATCCCAATCTGTATATCGGTTCAACTGAGTCATTAGGAATTCTTAACTGCTTTAAACTCTTAACGCACAAATACGAGGTGACAAGCATGCCGATCTGTGTTAGTCATTTATCAACATAATGAAAGATCAGAGAACACACACATGACGTTAAGGTGACGTTTTGACCTTCCAAGACTAGGCAATGGCATCAAAATCATCATAAAAGCTATGTCTTTGAAAATGACCACGTCCACTACTAGGACAATGACTACAAAGTTTAAATCCACTGAAGGTGTGATAAATCTGCCTGAACGAGGATCCAAGTATGTTCTCCCCCCATACAAATAAAGGAGGATTTTCTTTGAAAAGAAGCATACAATTATCACAGTTGTAGATTTGCAGAAGTTTATTCAATTTTGGCTTCACCAAGTCTCCAAAACTACAATTAGATACCACTGATATGCCAAAAAACAACTTGGAATTCATCCAGATGAAAGCTTCTAGTCTCAAAAAGACATAAATATCACGCCTACAGTTTGCTAAACATCATTGGAACTTTGATTGGAAGCCATTTCAATGGTCAGATAAGAAAAAAAAAGATTTGTGATCACAAACACCAGAGCTGTCAAATACTCAGAGAGTTAAGACCAAAATAGTTCTGCTTCTGCCAAGAGGCTAAAACTGGGTTTTTATTGTAACTTCCATCAGCAAAATGACCAGCACATTCTTTCAGGTCTTCTTAAAAATGTCTAACTGCAATGGCCATTCCAGTCCCATTACCTAAACTTCAAAACCTGTGGTTTGAGCGTCAAATGAGAGTTCACCTGGGTGGACCAAGGACTCTTAAGGATCTGGACAGATTCTGCATGGATGAACCATCTCAGATCACTCGCTGTGTGTTCTCTTTTCTGATCAAACATTATATTATAAACACAGAGCTGATGTCTTTGCATGGGGAGAATGTACAAAGTACTGAATATTTTGGGAGAAAATCTGAACTGTGCATTTGAACAGCACCCATTTCACTGTTGCATATATAAACCATATTTTGCCCCAGCTGCATATCACACTTCCACAGTTTGTTCCATTTTTAGAACAGCAGCACACAGCCAAGTGCATCTGACACAAGCACAGGGAAAAGCCATGAGAACAGATGTGACAGAACCCATTACCTGAGTATAACTAACTACCAAAATGTCACAAGCATGGTGAGTTCTCCCATAATGTCACAGGCATGGTGAGCTCTCCCATGACTTCAGTTAGACTTTAAGTCAGTGTTTCTCAACCCTGCTCCTGGATGCCCCCCTGCCCTGCATGTTTTAGATCTCTCCCTGCTCTGTCACACCTGATTCAAATTATCAGCTCATTATCAAGTCCTTCATGAGCTACATCAGGTGTGTTTGGGCAGGGAGAGATCTTTACATTCTCCTTTTGATTACTAAAGTTAGATTAGCTAATTATATTAAAATGACTGCATTGGTGACAATCACAGGGAAATATGCGATGCAAAGATGTGAAAAGAAAAAAACAAATAATCCACTTTGCCGAGTACATTTACACATAATTGGACAAGTTCTTGGTTTAATGATGCTGCAAGTGGTAAACAGCATATAGGGACAGTGCATATAGGGACAGTACATATAGGGACAGTGCATATAGGGACAGTACACAGTACAGGTGCTGGTCAAATAATTAGAATATTATCAAAAAGTTGATTTATTTCAGTAATTCCATTCAAAAAGTGAAACTTGTATAATGTATACATTCATTCCACACAGACTGATATATTTCAAGTGTTTATTCCTTTTAATTTTGATGATTATAACTGACAACTAATGAAAACCCCAAATTCAGTATTTCAGAAAATTAGAATATTGTGAAAAGGTTCAATATTGAAGACACCTGGTGCCACACTCTAATCAACTATTTAACTCAAAACACCTGCAAAGGCCTTTAAATGGTCTCTCAGTCTAGTTCTGGAGGCTACACAATCATGGGGAAGACTGCTGACTTGACAGCTGTCCAAAAGACGACCATTGACACCTTGCACAAGGAGGGCAAGACACAAAAGGTCATTGCTAAAGAGGCTGGCTGTTCACAGAGCTCTGTGTCCAAGCACATTAATACAGAGGCGAAGGGAAGGAAAAGATGTGGTAGAAAAAAGTGTACAAGCAATAGG